>JAYEPQ010000011.1:15038296-15200796 GCA_036321105.1 Dracaena cambodiana | reverse complement strand
TCGAAATGCATCAAGAACTCTCCCACCCGTACTGAACGCCGATTCCGAACCAACTGTGGATATTAGAATCGCCAACACATCTCGAGCCATTCTTGATAATATTAGAAATCTTCCACTATTAACCTTCCAGAAGTCTAGAATCGGAAAAGATGTCATGTACTCGCCGATAATTGGCACCTCCTTGGCCTCATTCAAATACTTATCCAATTCACTTTGAGTTTATGTGACATACATCGAAGAACTCTGTGCATAGAACCTATCCAACATGCGAAAGTTCTTTACTGCACTACTGTCTTGAGCCGTTGAAGATTGTGACGGTCTTACTTATTGTATATCATCTCTAATGTCATTTTTCTCATCATGTATAGCTTTGTACTCATTGAACAAAGCCCTGAAAGTTCTCTCCAATTTTGATGGCATTGCACGGCCGTTCTCACCTTGAGATCTAAACATCTCTCCTATCACGTACTGTACAAAGTCGAGCTTGAATCGAGGGTCAAGAATCAGCGGTATAAACATCAACAAATTCA
This sequence comes from Dracaena cambodiana, assembly GCA_036321105.1. Taxonomy (NCBI): domain Eukaryota; kingdom Viridiplantae; phylum Streptophyta; class Magnoliopsida; order Asparagales; family Asparagaceae; genus Dracaena; species Dracaena cambodiana. Next base: position 15,200,266 of record JAYEPQ010000011.1, on the reverse strand, counting down.
TCTTCTCACAGTTTCCCCAATATTTATCATACTTCTCCTTCATCCTATGAGTCATCTCACAAGCAATGATATCATCACCTATCATAGCCTCATTTAGCTCACATTCAACATCTGTGATCCGATGAAGAAAAACATTAGCTGTCACATATAAAGTTCCTGACACCCTCAAAGTCAAGTCATACAAACTTGCAAGAACCGGCATAATCGGCCAATACAATCCCAATCATCTTCATCTGGCATGCCCTTCCCATCATCACCCCAACTTCTTGTCTGAATAAAAAGTCCTTGTAACGCCCCTTCTCTTCGGCTCTACTTTTTTTTTTTTAAATGGGCGACATTGCTTAAATACTATAAATAACCCAACAGTCCCATGATCTTGGAATAACCGTAACTACTGCCATGTCAAGATGAATAACCATGTCTGAAACTGGAAGGATTTCATTTATACAGAGAGTTGATTACATAAAATGGCACACTGCTCTAAATATTTATACAAAAGAGTTAAATACTACAAGTTAAAGCAGTGCCCAGCAAAAGGAAATAAAAACAAGAAGTGCGAGTACCCAAATAGTATTATACTAGTATCCTCTACTCGACCTGGTTGGTGAAGTAAGGATCGTTGTCTGGAACAATCTCCCCTTAAAGTGATTTCAAATCTCCTCGTTATTTAAAGTGATAAGGTCTTGTAAAGTTCTATACAAATATTCAATAATACTCAGCCATCCCAGAAAATTTCAAATCTTAGATACCGATTTTGATCGCATGCCAATTTTTCATGTCTCCTAATATTAGATGTATTATCTATCGGACTTACACTCATATTCAAAGAAGATCGGGTCAACATTATTCTGCAACGGTCCAGATAAGAATCAATAAAAAGAATTTAAGATAGATATCTCAAACGAATAGAAAACAATAGGATAGGCACGATACTAGATCTGATAGATATTAAAGAATAAGAAACAATTATTACGAATAAGTCACAGATATGTTCTTATGTGGCAGTAGTCCTATGGTCTTCCACCTAAACCTAGGCTCTGATACCACCCTGTAACGCCCCCGTTTTTCAGCTGCTTCCCAAAACGGAGGACGTTACTTATTACTTGCACTAGACAACCCAACAGTCACAGGATCTTGGAATAACCGTAACTACTGCCACAATCAGATGAATAAATAACATGTCTGAAACTGAAACGATTTTATTTATACAAAGAGTTCATTACATGAAACGGCACACTGCTTTAAATATGAACACAAAAGAGTCGAAGAGAAAAGCAATGCCCAGACAAAAGGAAATATAAACTAGATATACAAAAGTTCTCCAGGGGTACTTTGCTAGCCAATGGTCACTCGATCTGTCCAACGAAGTACGGGTCTTCAACTGGGACTGGATCCCCTTCTTCACGTTCCAAATCTGGGTTCAAAACCCAGGGGATTAAACCCGGCAAGTAATACATTTAAAATAGGAATTGTGTACTATCATAGTACAGGAATATTAGTGTGCATGAGCATGTTTATGCCAGTGTTGTTTGTGTGCATATAAAGTAACATGAAGGCAACATATAAATTAACATGAAGTCAAGTATAAATAAATGCATAAATAAATGAACATGACAATAACTACTCTATCTATTTAATCATATATTCTATTGGTCTCAGTTATCGTCCAATTTAAAATTTGAAACTGTATTAATGGATAATATAGCGCTATTCTCCATTGTCGTATAAGTGCCCGTGCATACCCGGGACCCGGCCCTAATATTCATGGCGCTGAACCATGACATGCCGCTAGGCACTCAATCATGTTCCGTACTGTATTACAGTACGGACTTACCACTCTGGGTAGATATCAATTGGTAATCCAGTAATCACCCAGGCCACTGCAGTAAAAAAATCTCGGCCCTAACAATACAATCAATCCTTATACGACAAGGCTCTTATCCATCATATAGTTTCTCCCATCCCGTGTTCATGATTAATTATGCACATGAAAATTTTGTAACTCTTCTTTAATTGTTTTTCAATTCATGATAACATGCTTGCATTTACATGACTGTACATGACATGTAGTATCATAACACATGATCTGTAATATTAAAACACATGACTTGTAGTATCAAAACACGTGGCTTGTAAAACACATGACTTGTAATATCAAAACCCGTGACATGTAAAACACATGACTTGTAGCATGATAAATTAACACATGATATATTAGTACACATGATTTGTAATATCAAGATACATGACTTGTAGCATGATAGATATTAGTGCACAATTGTAACACAATGCATATCATCAAAATCATTAGAATAATCTGGTTTCATTCTAAGTGTCCATTAATAAACCAATTTGGGAATCAAGTGAATTATATAATAATCCTGCATTATTTTTAAACCCAACATATGTATTTGTTACATTTCCAGGCTCAATCATATGTATTATGCATTTCTCCTTTAATTAAAATCTAATTTATTACTATTATTAATTATGTCAAATTAATCCAAACTAAGTCCAATTTAAATCTCTCAATTATTTAATCTATCAAGCCAGGCCCAGTAAATTCCTACTTTTCATATCTTTATTTTAATTTTATTTTCCTTTTCATTTCTGTCCAGCCCAAGCCCAAGCCCACTCATTTTTGTTTTCTTTTTCCTTTTCTTTTACTGGGCTGGGCTGGCCGGCCCAGTATTTTTATTATTTTTTTCTATTTTTATTTTTGGCCCAAACCAATTCCAAGTCCACTACCTTTTTATTTCTTTTTTTTTTTTCTTTATTTTTTTTTTTTCGTTAACTTTTTTTTTTTTCTTTTCTTTTTCTTTTCCCATTTTTTTCTTCTGGGCTGGGCAGGACCGTTCCCTATTTTTTTTTCTTTCCTTTTCTTATGGGCTGGGCCAGGCCCAATTATCCATTTCTTTTCTTTTCTTTTTTTTTTGTCTCGGCCCAGCCCACACACTCCCTCTCCTTTCCTTCATTCTCTCTATCTCCCTCTGAAGCCCATGCAAAAATTTTATTTTTTTTTTTATTTTATTTTTGCATGTAACTTTTATTTTGCATGCCCAACTATTTTTTTTCCTTTCATTTTTTTTTTTTACAAAAAAAATTATCAAATATAATAATATTTATATATATCAAAATTGACCTACTAATACAGTTCAGTTCTCAATATCAGTTAATGATGCAAAATATAAACCAAGTATTTTTACAAGATAATTTACGTACACAAATTTAAATTAAATAAATAAATTAACGGAAATAGATATAAATAAAATAACGAAATAACGAAAATAGCAGTATTACTTGCTTTGGCTCGATCTTGAATATTCGGTTCGAATCTTCGATTCGATTCGGTTTGATTTTCATTCTTCTTCTACTCTCTTTATTTTTATTTTTATTTTATTTTTTCTTCTTCGGTTCGGTTGCAGGGAAAGAGAGTGAGAAAGGAAGGCAGAGAGAGTGAGGGAGATAATGAGACTGAGATAAGGGGGGTGGGGTTTTTATTTTTATTTTATTTTTCTCTTCTTTTTTTTTTTTTCAATTGGTTTTCCATGCGGCCACCTAACCTACTGCCACTCCTCTTTTGCGCATAACGACAGCACAACACCGAACTCCCCTCCATTCGACATCACAGCAAAAATTATTTTTAGGGTGTGCAATTAGAAATTTGTTATGAAAGTATTAAAATAATTTCTAATTTATTTAATAATTTATTATTTACGGTTCCTATAAACGTTTTCAAAATGCTACCAAATTTTTGCAGGACGTAATGCTCGATGAGGGGAATACTACAAAATTATCTGTTTGTTATTTCGATGTCCGGAATAAATGAACCGAAATTCTGAAGTAATTAGAAGGATAATTTTAATTTTTTTAAATTAGTAATTTTGGGAGTATTTTTCGGCATCGTAAGAAAAATCTCCAAAAATTCTAAATATTACAAAACTAATAATCGGGAAAACCGAATGTCATTTGGGTGTGTGGATTTAAAGTTATATTAACCGAAAATTATTTCGGTGTCCAAAATTGGCTTCGGTGGACATATTCGGCACTATTTATCTCAAGAGAGTAATACATGTAGCTCAAAATTTGGGGTATTACATTCTACCCACCTAATAAAAAATTTCGTCCTCGAAATTTAATTGGTGTTTTTGATCATGAGAAATGGTATATGTATTTTATCCTGATATTCTTTTCAAGTTCCCAAGCTGAATCTCTTGGTGATTGTATATCTCATAAAATAAAAACTAATAATGTTACTTTATTATTCAAGACTTCTCCCATTAGTTAATAATCCTTACATATCGCTTCTCATATTTTTGTTTTATTTCTTATAGAACAATTACAAAAACTTTAAGCCTTTTCTCAAGTTTATTTTTGATATATTCACTATTTTGTACTTCTAACTAAGCGCTTTCTCAATTATGATATATAGAATACATCATGAATGAGTTTTGTTTTTTAATAGGAATGATAATGGATAGTCAGGATTCCCAATTTATTCTTGAAGTTTTATTTGGGTGAAGGAACACAAAAGTAAGAAAGAATTTAGTCAGGAATAGCTGCTATCAATTTGGATTGTCACGCCATCCTGATTAAGTAATGTGTAAAATATAGGTGATAAATATTTTTGTAAAGTTTATTCCCAAGGTCCTATTACGTGTTGTAATAGACTCTAGAAATGAAAATGAATCTGAACTATTATAACATCGATGTAACAAGACTATGAATAGTAGGGACACAAGATAAGAAATGAACTAGTTACAAAATTCAATTATATACAACGATCTTATTAAGCGACTGCAATTGCTGGCGCCAAAGAATATCTCTCTACAATTGCCTCGCCGACTCAATAAGACTTGCGATGTATAAAGGCTCAAGACATGAATCGTATTATGATAATATTCAGATAGAAGATACAAAATATCAAATGGGAATGATCAACAAAAATAATGGATAAGACAATCATTTGGAAAGATAAGCCTAACTTGAGTAACAAGATACAATGTCATGTTCCGCCATGATAAAATTTATATTTCATTATTAATTTCTTATCATTTACTTTCAACTTGACTAATTCTACAAAATTCCCAGTGTTCTAAGATCTCTTTATATTTTTACACTTATTCTTCCAAAGGTTGTTTTTTTTTTATATAGTTCATTATCAATTTATAAATATTGTTGAAAACGATATCACCAATTATTCATAATGACTATGTTTGGTTCTAATGCAGTTTTTGAAATATTTTCTGCTCGGACATTTATTTGACAGAATCTCAAATAAAGATCATCCTCAAGAATTCACTTCCTTCTCTCAATTGATCAAATCGATTAGTTATTATAAGTAGTGGTTTTTTTTTTTTTTTATTGTTACTATATTTAAACCTCTATAGTCCACACATAATTTTTTTTTTTTTTTTTTTTACTCTCATCCTTTTTTTCCTATTAATAAAACTGGAACTCAATAAAATATGTGATCTCACATGATTAAGATTGGTATAGTAGTTATGTCCAAATGTAACTGTATTTCTCCAAATAAATTTGTATTTAAAAATTCATTTAAATTTCATCTGAAATTCTTGGTATAGATGAAAATTTAAATCTTGAATGCACTGCCTACAGAATTACCTTGCTTATCGAATAATATAAAAATAGAGCATGAATATGCCCTCTCCAGAAATTTCAAGAATTGCTAATACTGGTAATGTTGTTAGACTCCGTTTTAATTTCTCAAATAATTTATTACATTCATTTGTTCAGACATATTCTAACTCATTTGCTAATCTGTTTATTTAAAGTGATAAGGTCTTGTAAAGTTCTATACAAATATTCAATAATACTCAGCCATCCCAGAAAATTTCAAATCTTAGATACCGATTTTGATCGCATGCCAATTTTTCATGTCTCCTAATATTAGATGTATTATCTATCGGACTTACACTCATATTCAAAGAAGATCGGGTCAACATTATTCTGCAACGGTCCAGATAAGAATCAATAAAAAGAATTTAAGATAGATATCTCAAACGAATAGAAAACAATAGGATAGGCACGATACTAGATCTGATAGATATTAAAGAATAAGAAACAATTATTACGAATAAGTCACAGATATGTTCTTATGTGGCAGTAGTCCTATGGTCTTCCACCTAAACCTAGGCTCTGATACCACCCTGTAACGCCCCCGTTTTTCAGCTGCTTCCCAAAACGGAGGACGTTACTTATTACTTGCACTAGACAACCCAACAGTCACAGGATCTTGGAATAACCGTAACTACTGCCACAATCAGATGAATAAATAACATGTCTGAAACTGAAACGATTTTATTTATACAAAGAGTTCATTACATGAAACGGCACACTGCTTTAAATATGAACACAAAAGAGTCGAAGAGAAAAGCAATGCCCAGACAAAAGGAAATATAAACTAGATATACAAAAGTTCTCCAGGGGTACTTTGCTAGCCAATGGTCACTCGATCTGTCCAACGAAGTACGGGTCTTCAACTGGGACTGGATCCCCTTCTTCACGTTCCAAATCTGGGTTCAAAACCCAGGGGATTAAACCCGGCAAGTAATACATTTAAAATAGGAATTGTGTACTATCATAGTACAGGAATATTAGTGTGCATGAGCATGTTTATGCCAGTGTTGTTTGTGTGCATATAAAGTAACATGAAGGCAACATATAAATTAACATGAAGTCAAGTATAAATAAATGCATAAATAAATGAACATGACAATAACTACTCTATCTATTTAATCATATATTCTATTGGTCTCAGTTATCGTCCAATTTAAAATTTGAAACTGTATTAATGGATAATATAGCGCTATTCTCCATTGTCGTATAAGTGCCCGTGCATACCCGGGACCCGGCCCTAATATTCATGGCGCTGAACCATGACATGCCGCTAGGCACTCAATCATGTTCCGTACTGTATTACAGTACGGACTTACCACTCTGGGTAGATATCAATTGGTAATCCAGTAATCACCCAGGCCACTGCAGTAAAAAAATCTCGGCCCTAACAATACAATCAATCCTTATACGACAAGGCTCTTATCCATCATATAGTTTCTCCCATCCCGTGTTCATGATTAATTATGCACATGAAAATTTTGTAACTCTTCTTTAATTGTTTTTCAATTCATGATAACATGCTTGCATTTACATGACTGTACATGACATGTAGTATCATAACACATGATCTGTAATATTAAAACACATGACTTGTAGTATCAAAACACGTGGCTTGTAAAACACATGACTTGTAATATCAAAACCCGTGACATGTAAAACACATGACTTGTAGCATGATAAATTAACACATGATATATTAGTACACATGATTTGTAATATCAAGATACATGACTTGTAGCATGATAGATAATAGTGCACAATTGTAACACAATGCATATCATCAAAATCATTAGAATAATCTGGTTTCATTCTCAGTGTCCATTAATAAACCAATTTGGGAATCAAGTGAATTATATAATAATCCTGCATTATTTTTAAACCCAACATATGTATTTGTTACATTTCCAGGCTCAATCATATGTATTATGCATTTCTCCTTTAATTAAAATCTAATTTATTACTATTATTAATTATGTCAAATTAATCCAAACTAAGTCCAATTTAAATCTCTCAATTATTTAATCTATCAAGCCAGGCCCAGTAAATTCCTACTTTTCATATCTTTATTTTAATTTTATTTTCCTTTTCATTTCTGTCCAGCCCAAACCCAAGCCCACTCATTTTTGTTTTCTTTTTCTTTTTCTTTTACTGGGCTGGGCTGGCCGGCCCAGTATTTTTATTATTTTTTTCTATTTTTATTTTTGGCCCAAACCAATTCCAAGTCCACTACCTTTTTATTTCTTTTTTTTTTTCTTTATTTTTTTTTTTTCGTTAACTTTTTTTTTTTTCTTTTCTTTTTCTTTTCCCATTTTTTTCTTCTGGGCTGGGCAGGACCGTTCCCTATTTTTTTTTCTTTCCTTTTCTTATGGGCTGGGCCAGGCCCAATTATCCATTTCTTTTCTTTTCTTTTTTTTTTTTTGTCTCGGCCCAGCCCACACACTCCCTCTCCTTTCCTTCATTCTCTCTATCTCCCTCTGAAGCCCATGCAAAAATTTTATTTTTTTTTTATTTTATTTTTGCATGTAACTTTTATTTTGCATGCCCAACTATTTTTTTTCCTTTCATTTTTTTTTTTTACAAAAAAAATTATCAAATATAATAATATTTATATATATCAAAATTGACCTACTAATACAGTTCAGTTCTCAATATCAGTTAATGATGCAAAATATAAACCAAGTATTTTTACAAGATAATTTACGTACACAAATTTAAATTAAATAAATAAATTAACGGAAATAGATATAAATAAAATAACGAAATAACGAAAATAGCAGTATTACTTGCTTTGGCTCGATCTTGAATATTCGGTTCGAATCTTCGATTCGATTCGGTTTGATTTTCATTCTTCTTCTACTCTCTTTATTTTTATTTTTATTTTATTTTTTCTTCTTCGGTTCGGTTGCAGGGAAAGAGAGTGAGAAAGGAAGGCAGAGAGAGTGAGGGAGATAATGAGACTGAGATAAGGGGGGTGGGGTTTTTATTTTTATTTTATTTTTCTCTTCTTTTTTTTTTTTTCAATTGGTTTTCCATGCGGCCACCTAACCTACTGCCACTCCTCTTTTGCGCATAACGACAGCACAACACCGAACTCCCCTCCATTCGACATCACAGCAAAAATTATTTTTAGGGTGTGCAATTAGAAATTTGTTATGAAAGTATTAAAATAATTTCTAATTTATTTAATAATTTATTATTTACGGTTCCTATAAACGTTTTCAAAATGCTACCAAATTTTTGCAGGACGTAATGCTCGATGAGGGGAATACTACAAAATTATCTGTTTGTTATTTCGATGTCCGGAATAAATGAACCGAAATTCTGAAGTAATTAGAAGGATAATTTTAATTTTTTTAAATTAGTAATTTTGGGAGTATTTTTTGGCATTGTAAGAAAAATCTCCAAAAATTCTAAATATTACAAAACTAATAATCGGGAAAACCGAATGTCATTTGGGTGTGTGGATTTAAAGTTATATTAACCGAAAATTATTTCGGTGTCCAAAATTAGCTTCGGTGGACTTATTCGGCACTATTTATCTCAAGAGAGTAATACATGTAGCTCAAAATTTGGGGTATTACATTCTACCCACCTAATAAAAAATTTCGTCCTCGAAATTTAATTGGTGTTTTTGATCATGAGAAAGGGTATATGTATTTTATCCTGATATTCTTTTCAAGTTCCCAAGCTGAATCTCTTGGTGATTGTATATCTCATAAAATAAAAACTAATAATGTTACTTTATTATTCAAGACTTCTCCCATTAGTTAATAATCTTTACATATCGCTTCTCATATTTTTGTTTTATTTCTTATAGAACAATTACAAAAACTTTAAGCCTTTTCTCAAGTTTATTTTTGATATATTCACTATTTTGTACTTCTAACTAAGCGCTTTCTCAATTATGATATATAGAATACATCATGAATGAGTTTTGTTTTTTAATAGGAATGATAATGGATAGTCAGGATTCCCAATTTATTCTTGAAGTTTTATTTGGGTGAAGGAACACAAAAGTAAGAAAGAATTTAGTCAGGAATAGCTGCTATCAATTTGGAGTGCCACGCCATCCTGATTAAGTAATGTGTAAAATATAGGTGATAAATATTTTTGTAAAGTTTATTCCCAAGGTCCTATTACGTGTTGTAATAGACTCTAGAAATGAAAATGAATCTGAACTATTATAACATCGATGTAACAAGACTATGAATAGTAGGGACACAAGATAAGAAATGAACTAGTTACAAAATTCAATTATATACAACGATCTTATTAAGCGACTGCAATTGCTGGCGCCAAAAAAATCTCTCTACAATTGCCTCGCCGACTCAATAAGACTTGCGATGTATAAAGGCTCAAGACATGAATCGTATTATGATAATATTCAGATAGAAGATACAAAATATCAAATGGGAATGATCAACAAAAATAATGGATAAGACAATCATTTGGAAAGATAAGCCTAACTTGAGTAACAAGATACAATGTCATGTTCCGCCATGATAAAATTTATATTTCATTATTAATTTCTTATCCTTTACTTTCAACTTGACTAATTCTACAAAATTCCCAGTGTTCTAAGATCTCTTTATATTTTTACACTTATTCTTTCAAAGGTTGTTTTTTTTTTATATAGTTCATTATCAATTTATAAATATTGTTGGAGCATTAGTTACTGAAAACGATATCACCAATTATTCATAATGACTATGTTTGGTTCTAATGCAGTTTTTGAAATATTTTCTGCTCGGACATTTATTTGACAGAATCTCAAATAAAGATCATCCTCAAGAATTCACTTCCTTCTCTCAATTGATCAAATCGATTAGTTATTATAAGTAGTGGTTTTTTTTTTTTTTTATTGTTACTATATTTAAACCTCTATAGTCCACACATAATTTTTTTTTTTTTTTTTTTACTCTCATCCTTTTTTTCCTATTAATAAAACTGGAACTCAATAAAATATGTGATCTCACATGATTAAGATTGGCATAGTAGTTATGTCCAAATGTAACTGTATTTCTCCAAATAAATTTGTATTTAAAAATTCATTTAAATTTCATCTGAAATTCTTGGTATAGATGAAAATTTAAATTTTGAATGCACTGCCTACAGAATTACCTTGCTTATCAAATAATATAAAAATAGAGCATGAATATGCCCTCTCCAGAAATTTCAAGAATTGCTAATACTGGTAATGTTGTTAGACTCCGTTTTAATTTCTCAAATAATTTATTACATTCATTTGTTCAGACATATTCTAACTCATTTGCTAATCTGTTTATTTAAAGTGATAAGGTCTTGTAAAGTTCTATACAAATATTCAATAATACTCAGCCATCCCAGAAAATTTCAAATCTTAGACACCGATTTTGATCGCATGCCAATTTTTCATGTCTCCTAATATTAGATGTATTATCTATCGGACTTACACTCATATTCAAAGAAGATCGGGTCAACATTATTTTGAAACGGTCCAGATAAGAATCAATAAAAAGAATTTAAGATAGATATCTCAAACGAATAGAAAACAATAGGATAGGCACGATACTAGATCTGATAGATATTAAAGAATAAGAAACAATTATTACGAATAAGTCACAGATATGTTCTTATGTGGCAGTAGTCCTATGGTCTTCCACCTAAACCTAGGCTCTGATACCACCCTGTAACGCCCCCGTTTTTCAGCTGCTTCCCAAAACGGAGGACGTTACTTATTACTTGCACTAGACAACCCAACAGTCACAGGATCTTGGAATAACCGTAACTACTGCCACAATCAGATGAATAAATAACATGTCTGAAACTGAAACGATTTTATTTATACAAAGAGTTCATTACATGAAACGGCACACTGCTTTAAATATGAACACAAAAGAGTCGAAGAGAAAAGCAATGCCCAGACAAAAGGAAATATAAACTAGATATACAAAAGTTCTCCAGGGGTACTTTGCTAGCCAATGGTCACTCGATCTGTCCAACGAAGTACGGGTCTTCAACTGGGACTGGATCCCCTTCTTCACGTTCCAAATCTGGGTTCAAAACCCAGGGGATTAAACCCGGCAAGTAATACATTTAAAATAGGAATTGTGTACTATCATAGTACAGGAATATTAGTGTGCATGAGCATGTTTATGCCAGTATTGTTTGTGTGCATATAAAGTAACATGAAGGCAACATATAAATTAACATGAAGTCAAGTATAAATAAATGCATAAATAAATGAACATGACAATAACTACTCTATCTATTTAATCATATATTCTATTGGTCTCAGTCATCGTCCAATTTAAAATTTGAAACTGTATTAATGGATAATATAGCGCTATTCTCCATTGTCGTATAAGTGCCCGTGCATACCCGGGACCCGGCCCTAATATTCATGGCGCTGAACCATAATATGCCGCTAGGCACTCAATCACGTTCCGTACTGTATTACAGTACGGACTTACCACTCTGGGTAGATATCAATTGGTAATCCAGTAATCACCCAGGCCACTGCAGTAAAAAAATCCCGGCCCTAACAATACAATCAATCCTTATACGACAAGGCTCTTATCCATCATATAGTTTCTCCCATCCCGTGTTCATGATTAATTATGCACATGAAAATTTTGTAACTCTTCTTTAATTGTTTTTCAATTCATGATAACATGCTTGCATTTACATGACTGTACATGACATGTAGTATCATAACACATGATCTGTAATATTAAAACACATGACTTGTAGTATCAAAACACGTGGCTTGTAAAACACATGACTTGTAATATCAAAACTCGTGACATGTAAAACACATGACTTGTAGCATGATAAATTAACACATGATATATTAGTACACATGATTTGTAATATCAAGATACATGACTTGTAGCATGATAGATATTAGTGCACAATTGTAACACAATGCATATCATCAAAATCATTAGAATAATCTGGTTTCATTCTCAGTGTCCATTAATAAACCAATTTGGGAATCAAGTGAATTATATAATAATCCTGCATTATTTTTAAACCAAACATATGTATTTGTTACATTTCCAGGCTCAATCATATGTATTATGCATTTCTCCTTTAATTAAAATCTAATTTATTACTATTATTAATTATGTCAAATTAATCCAAACTAAGTCCAATTTAAATCTCTCAATTATTTAATCTATCAAGCCCATGCCCAGTAAATTCCTACTTTTCATATCTTTATTTTAATTTTATTTTCCTTTTCATTTCTGTCCAGCCTAAGCCCAAACCCACTCATTTTTGTTTTCTTTTTCTTTTTCTTTTACTGGGCTGGGCTGGCCGGCCCAGTATTTTTATTATTTTTTTCTATTTTTATTTTTGGCCCAAACCAATTCCAAGTCCACTACCTTTTTATTTCTTTTTTTTTTTTCTTTATTTTTTTTTTCCTGGACTGGGCCAGGCCCGTTAACTTTTTTTTTTTCTTTTCTTTTTCTTTTCCCATTTTTTTCTTCTGGGCTGGGCAGGACCGTTCCCTATTTTTTTTTCTTTCCTTTTCTTATGGGCTGGGCCAGGTCCAATTATCCATTTCTTTTCTTTTCTTTTCTTTTTTTGTCTCGGCCCAGCCCACACACTCCCTCTCCTTTCCTTCATTCTCTCTGTTTCTCTCTATCTCCCTCTGAAGCCCATGCAAAAATTTTATTTTATTTTTATTTTATTTTTGCATGTAACTTTTATTTTGCATGCCCAACTATTTTTTTCCTTTCATTTTTTTTTTTTACAAAAACAATTATCAAATATAATAATATTTATATATATCAAAATTGACCTACTAATACAGTTCAGTTCTCAATATCAGTTAATGATGCAAAATATAAACCAAGTATTTTTACAAGATAATTTACGTACACAAATTTAAATTAAATAAATAAATTAACGGAAATAGATATAAATAAAATAACGAAATAACGAAAATAGCAGTATTACTTGTCTTGGCTCGATCTTGAATATTCGGTTCGAATCTTCGATTCGATTCGGTTTGATTTTCATTCTTCTTCTACTCTCTTTATTTTTATTTTTATTTTATTTTTTCTTCTTCGGTTCGGTTGCAGGGAAAGAGAGTGAGAAAGGAAGGCAGAGAGAGTGAGGGAGAGAATGAGACTGAGATAAGGGGGGTGGGGTTTTTATTTTTATTTTATTTTTCTCTTTTTTTTTTTTTTTCAATTGGTTTTCCATGCGGCCACCTAACCCACTGCCACTCCTCTTTTGCGCATAACGACAGCACAACACCGAACTCCCCTCCATTCGACATCACAGCAAAAATTATTTTTAGGGTGTGCAATTAGAAATTTGTTATGAAAGTATTAAAATAATTTCTAATTTATTTAATAATTTATTATTTACGGTTCCTATAAACGTTTTCCAAATGCTACCAAATTTTTGCAGGACGTAATGCTCGATGAGGGGAATACTACAAAATTATCTGTTTGTTATTTCGATGTCCGGAATAAATGAACCGAAATTCTGAAGTAATTAGAAGGATAATTTTAATTTTTTTAAATTAGTAATTTTGGGAGTATTTTTCGGCATCGTAAGAAAAATCTCCAAAAATTCTAAATATTACAAAACTAATAATCGGGAAAACCGAATGTCATTTGGGTGTGTGGATTTAAAGTTATGTTAACCGAAAATTATTTCGGTGTCCAAAATTGGTTTCGGTGGACTTATTCGGCACTACTTGTCTCAAGAGAGTAATACATGTAGCTCAAAATTTGGGGTATTACAACAAATAAATAAAAGAATAAATAAATTGCGTTGGTACAAGCGTATCCTAAGAATACTGAAAATGAATTGAGTAAGACTATTCATTCAAATGGCAGAAACAAATCATGTAAAGGTGACAAGTGTAAGCGAAGTAAATATCAATCATGTTGCATGTAACCAGAACTATATAAGTCATTCACAAGCTTCGTGTAAAATTTAACAGGTCTATATCATGTTAGTATTGGAATTGAAACTCAATGATGGATAAGATAGCGCGCAGTTTCTCATATTGTACAAGTGCCCGTGCATACCCGGGACCCGGCCTCTAACTCATGGCGCTGAACCATGACACACCGCTAGGTGCTACAAGTCAGACCCTGTTAAATGAAACAAGTAACGGGCATCAACCATATGGTGACTCATGTATCAGACGGTGGCTCAGTACCATCCAGTGCTGCTACTAAAAGGCCCTCAGCACGTAATCAAGAAGTTGGCCAACAAGATCCTTGTACAATACAGTACTTATATATCCATCATGTAGTTTTTCCCATGTTAGTAATGCATATGATATACGTGAATTAAAGGAAACACGTGGACTTTCATGTCAAATTGTATACATATCATTTCACAAGAATCAAGAGTTCAGGAATCAAGATTTGGAATCATGTACACATGTATCATAAGAATACTTCATGTCATGTAATAAGGATACTAGAACTTGTTATCATGTCTTGTAATAAAGATACTAGAATTTGTTATCATGTCGTGTAATAAAGATACTAGAATTTGTTATCATGTCGTGTAATATAGATACTAGAATTTGTTCTCATGAATAATCTTGCCTTCATGTATCATGTTGATATTCACATGTCATGTTATCATATATCCGCGAATCATGCCAAGTGTATAAATCCGTGTTTCTCTTGAATGCGGAGTTCTTACGAGAGGTAAAAAAAATAGCCAAACGCGAAGCTGAAAATAGCCAAACGCGAAGCTAAAAATTGTCAAACGCAAAGCTAAAAAATTGCCAAACGCGAAGCTAAAAATAGCCAAACGCGAAACTAAAAATTTTCCAAACGAGAAGCTGAAAGGTTAGCTCCGCATTATGTTGTGGAAAATCCTATTTACTTAGAAATTTTCCACTGCCAACATCCGTAAATCAGGCAAAGTATGCAGATCCAAAATGATGTAAAATTATCCATAAAGAAAAAGGAATCATGTACTCATATTACAAATCAAATAATTTCCCAGAAAGATCATACTTGCTACTTGCACTCAAATACAATTCAAAGAGAGAATAAGAACAAGATGATACTTGCCTCTATTCCCTTTAATCTCCTCCTTTGTTTTAGCAAAGCCTCCCTTCTATTTCCTTTACTCAACGAATATAATACCCCAAATTTCGAGCTACTTGTATTGCTAGTGGTGCCGAATAAGTCAACCGAAGTTAATTTTGGACACCGAAATAACTTTCGGTTAACATAACTTTAAATCCACAAATCCAAATGATATTCGGTCTTCGCGATTATTAGTTTTGTAATATTTAGGATTTTTGGATATTTTTCTTACGAGACCGAAAAATACTCCCAAAATAGTTAATTTAATAATATTAAAATCATCATTCTAATTACTTCAGAATTTCAGTTCATTTATTCCAGACATCGAAACAACAAACGGATAATTTTGTAGTGTTTCCCTCGTCGAGCACTACGTCCTACATAAATTTGGTAGTATTTAGAGAATATTACATGAAACCAAAATTATTAAATTATTAAATTAATTAATTAATTAATTAATTAATTAAAATAAATAAAACAGTGAGTAGTGTGTTGTGCTGTCGTGACGAACAAAGGGAGAGTGGCAGCAAGGGTTAGGTGGCAAAGCTGGGTGAACTAGGAAGAAAATTAAAAAAAAATAAAAAATAAAAATAAAAATAAAAACCTCTCCCTTATCTCTCTCAGCCTCATTCTCTCCCTCACTCTTTACTCTCTCATTTTCTCCGCCTGCAGCCAAAGAACCAATGAAAAAAAAAAAGAAATAAAAATAAAAAGAGCAGAAGAAGGAGAAGGAGAAAGGGAAGAAGCAGTGTTCGACAAATTGAAGGAGATTAAAGGAAATCCGATGTAAGTAATCACTTCTATCTTACCTGCTCTATTGATTGTTCTTCGATCTGTCGAGCTCAATCCGTTGGATCGAATGAATCTCTTTTAACTTGCTCTGTTACTGTTTGCTCATCGTTGAGAAGTCGCATGAAAGAATCTACTCTTGGTTCAATTTGCAAGAACTTTGATTACTTGAATTCACCAATTAGGTTTAGACTAGTTCTGAAAATTTCAGAGAAATTATTTTACATTGTTGTTGGGATTCGCTAATTATTCAACTGTATTGAAGCAATGATGCCCTCTTAATTGATTTGTTGATAAACATAAATGAGATTTTTTTTCTATAGTGTAGTATTAGTGTAGTTTAATTTCAATGGACGAAGGTCACTAGTAATTTTGTAAAGAAAATTAATCAACTTAGTAACTTGCCTACTGGCCATTGTAAGTACTTATAATATGCCCCTATACTGGTTTGAAACCAACTGAATATTTTTGATTTGTTTTAGCATCATTTCAGGCTTGTTGTAGAATTTGTGTAGCACGTCATATCAAAAAAGTATGCTTTGCCTAAAACCTGTAGTGTACCCCATCCTGAAAATGCCTGTTACAGAGAATTTGAATGTAACCCCATTTAGGGGCTGCTTGGTTAGCTGGAAATGATTTCCTGTTGCAGCATTTAGAGTTGGAAATGTATGGTTTGCTACCAATTTGTAGCTAGAGTTGCATTTTGTAGTTTTGTTGCAAGAAAAGCTGCAACATTTGTTGCAAGTGCAACCAATTTGATTGCAACAAATGTTTCTACTCCTTCACAAGAAAAGGAGTCATATGGCACTGCATATCATCATTTTATTAACAAGTTTGCCCCTAAAAGTTGATTATTTGCAATAGTTGCATGCCATCTCTACTAATTGACTATTAATTATCTCTTTGCAACAAAAATTATATGTAGCATACCAAACAAAGTATTTGACTTCGTTTTCTTGTAAAAAATGGTACATGCAACATTTATTGCACGTAAAATGTGTTACATTTTCCTTTGCAGCTAACAGCAGGCCCTTAGTCGCATATTAGTTTTCCACTGGTGTAGCATGCGGGGGATGATATGTTGGAATCATGTTTTAAAATATTGGAATAATATTGCATGATATTTTATGGTATCATGATCAACAATATTCAGTGTGTTATACTGGCAATATCATACATTTCAGTAACATCATACCAATATTATATGGTATATTGTGTATCGAGTACCTCAAAGTCCGATACGACATTTCGGATGTGTCAGTGTTGGCCGATATTTAAAACCTTGGTTGGAATGCTTTCTTCGCTATTAGAACATATTAAATTATTTCACATTCAAATCCTCCGTGATCATATTTTATTTATTCTATTAACAAAGTCCTTCAAAGCTTGCAATGTCATTTCTATAAGGTGCCTGAGTGAACATAGTATTGTATTCCATTCAGAAGGGGTTGACTTTTATCTTAATACATCTGATTTGTGACTAAAATTTAAGAAGAAGCAGAGAGAGCCTCATATTTACGGTCAAAGGACATGCCATCTTCTGTCACTGTGTTTTTAGGTGGAAAATTATGTGCAAATGTAAGGGGCAGATGTTACTCTAACATCGTTGGAGGGGCTAGTGTTTTGTTTCTCAAATGATTGTATGCAAATGTTTTCCAGGAATGGAAGTCACTCTGTTTAGTCAGACTTAAAAGCTTGTACAGTATATATTACAAGGTATTTTCATATTCATGTAACTAGCAGCCTCTGTCTTGTTTAAAATTTAGAATTTTTCAGAAAATGACTGATAACGCTTTTTGCTTCATCCTTGTGTTTCCACATATTAATGAGCTTTTAGTTTTTAGTGGGGTTTATTTTATTCTTTCTATTTGATTCGTCAGTTACTCTATCCTTGAACAAAAAGTAATTGGATGCAGTTATCTTAATAGTATAAATAAATAGAGTTGCAACGTTAGTTGCAAGCATATATGTTTTCAAAACCTTATGGCCTGTTTGACAAGTGGGATCAGAGAGAAGGAACTGGAACTGGATGCTATTGGATTATTGATTGGCATTAAGAATTGAACCAGATTATTGAAATAATTTTAATGATATGAATTGTAGTACAATTGTGCACTAATATTTATCATGCTACATGTCAAGTGTTTTGATACTACAAGTCATGTATTTTACATGTCACGTGTTTTGATATTACAAGTCATGTGTTTTAATATTACAAATCATGTGCTATGATACTGCATGTCATGTACATCCATGGAAATGCAAGCATGTTATCATGAATTGAAAAACAATTAAAGAAGGGTTATAAAATTTCATATGTATAATTTATTATGAATACGGGGATGGGAGAAACTATATGATGGATAAGAAGTTTGTCGTATAAGGATTGATTGTATTGTTAGGGTCGGGATTCTTTTACTGCAGCGGCCTGGGTGATTACTGAATCACCAATTGATATCTACCCAGAGTGGTAAGTCCGTACTGTAATACAGTACGGAACGTGATTGAGTGCCTAGCGGCATGTCATGGTTCAGCGCCATGAATGTTGGGGCCGGGTCCCGGGTATGCACGGGCACTTATACGATAATGGAGAATAGCGCTATCTTATCCATTAATACAGTTTCTAAAATTAAATTGGACGATGACTGAGACCAATAGATTATATGATTAAATAGATAGAGTAGTTATTATCATGTTCATTTATTTATGCTTGCTTTCATGTTAATTTATTTGCCTTCATGTTAATTTATATATTGCCTTCATGTTAATTTATATGTTGCCTTCATGTTAATTTATATGCACACAAACAACACTGATATAAACATGCTCATGCACACTGATATTCCTGTACTATGATAGTACACAATTTCTCTTTTAAAAGTGTTACTTGCTGGGTTTAATCCCCTAAGTTTTGAACCCAGATTTGGAACGTGAAGAAGGGGATCCAGCCCCAGTTGAAGACCCGTACTTCGTTGGACAGATCGAGTGACAATAGGCAAGCGAAGTACCCCTGGAGAATTTTTGTATATCTTGTTTATATTTCCTTTTGTCTGGGCACTGCTTTTCTCTTCGACTCTTTTGTGTTCATATTTAAAGCAGTGTGCCATTTTATGTAATAAACTGTTTGTATAAATGAAATCATTTCAGTTTCAGACATGTTATTTATTCATCTGATTGTGGCAGTAGTTACGGTTATTCCAAGATCCTGTGACTGTTGGGTTGTCTAGTGCAAGTAATAAGTAACATCCTCCGTTTTGGGAAGCAGCTGAAAAACGGGGGCGTCACAACGAACTAGAAGAACCAAGGGTAAAGAGTGATTTTTATTTTATTCTTTTGATAAGAATTCTCTTTGAGAGAATAAGGTTATATATATACCTAAGGGCATTTTGATCACCTTGTCCTCTAGCATAATCCTAAGGCTTCTTGCATGCATGACAAATGTCAACTAGAGTGTCACCTCTCACTCTCTTCTAACAACTCATCCCTACAAAATGCCAAGGAGGTGCCCTTAGAAATTAAATTTGAAGGGTTATAGAAAGAAACTTTTGACTTGATAATTTGTAATGATAGTTTTGGGGTGTTACATTCTACCCACCTAATAAAAGAATTTCGTCCTCGAAATTCCAATTTTAAAAAGTATACTATTATATACAGGTACGTGTTGTCATATAAAAATAGACTCAACTTACATACCTGATAATGAAAATAGGTACGGGTATTTTGTTTTGATATCGCCTTCAAGTTCCCAAGTGGAGTCCCCAGGTGATCGTGCATCCCATGAAACAATGACCAACGGTATCACTTTGTTCTTTAGGATTTTCTCCCGTCGATCAATGATTGCTACAGGTTGTTTCTCATACTTTAGATCGGATCTCAAATCCACCTCGGACAAGTCCACAGCCTTATGTTCGTCGCCCAAGCACTTCCTTAATTACGACACATGGAATACATCATGAATAGTTTCCATCTCAGGAGGTAATGATAATCTGTATGCAAGATTCCCAATTCTTTCTGTAATTTCGAATGGTCCAATATATCTTGGACTAAGCTTTCCCTTGTTGTCGAATCTAATCACTCCTTTCATTGGCGATATCTTGATAAATACCTTATCTCCTATTTCAAACTCCAATGATTTTCTACGTCGATCTGCTCATTTCTTTTGTCTATCTTGTGCAGCTTTCATATGTTCCCTAATAACCTTTACTTGCTCTGTTGCTTGAGTAATTAATTCAGGTCCCAAAATACTTCGCTCTCCAATCTCGTTCCAACATAATGGAGATCTACACTTCCTGCCATATAAAGCCTCAAATGGTGTCATTTTGATACTCTCTTGATAGCTATTATTGTAGGAAAACTCTGCCATATATAAATGGTCTTCCCAAGATCCTCCAAAATCTAGCATACATACTCTAAGCATGTCTTCAAGTATTTGGATAGTTCGTTCTGATTGTCCATCTGTTTGTGGGTGATATGCTGAAGACAAGTCTAAATGTGTTCCTAAACTATCCATCAATTTCTTTCAGTATTGTGATCTAAATCTTGTATCCCTATCTGAGACAATTCTAAATGGAACTCCATGTAACCTCACCACTTCCTGCATGAATCTTTTTGCTAATGCTTCTGTTGACTGACCAACCCTAAATGGGATGAAATGAGCTGACTTGGTCAGTCGGTCCACTACCACCCAAATCGCATTATTACCTTTGGTGCTCCTTGGTAATCCTGTAACAAAATCCATTGATATTTGTTCCCACTTCCATTCTGGAATTGTTAAGGGTTGAAGTAATCCAGCTATTTTCTGATGTTCGACTTTCACTTGTTGGCAAGTAGAATACATGGATACATGTCTTGCAATTTCTTTCTTCATGCCCGGCCACCAGAAGTACCTCTTCATATCCTTGTACATCTTATTGCCTCCGGGATGAATGGAATATGCTGATTTATGAGCTTCTTCTAAAACTCTCTTCCTTGTCTCTCCCTTGGGCACCCATAACCTCTCACTGAATCTAATAGTCCCATCTGAGTGTATCTTCATCTCAGGCCTCTTACCTGTCTCAATTTTGCTCTTTAACCTTTGGAAGCTTTCATCATCGACTTGGGCTTGCTTGATCTGCTCTATCAATGGTGACTGTAGTCGCATTTCCATAAGTTGTGCTATCATTCCTGATAGAATTATTTCCAATTCCATCCTTTGTATTTCTGCCAACAATTCCTTTCGTTGAGTCAATCTTTCTATTGCAGGTCTTCTACTTAGAGCATCTGGCACTATATTGATCCTTCCTGCATGATATTTAATTTCCAAGTCATAATCTGCTACAAACTCCAACCATCGTCTCTGTCTCATATTTAGTTCCTTTTGAGTGAAAATATATTTCAAACTTTTATGATCAGTGTACACTTCCACCCTTTGTCCTAGTAAGTAATGTCTCCAAATTTTCAAAGCATGAATTATTGATGCTAGTTCCAAGTCATGAGTGGGATAGTTTCTTTCATGAGGTTTTAATTGTCTTGATGCAAACTCAATCACTCTTCCATACTGAGTCAACACGCATCCCAGTCCTAGTTTTGAAGCATCACTATAGATTTTCATTCCTCCAGTGTTATCTGGAATTGCTAACACAGGTGATGTTGTCAGTCTTAATTTCAATTCTTCAAATGCCTTATCGCATCCTTCTGTCCAGACATATTCGATTCCCTTTCGTGTCAACTTAGTTAGAGGAGATGCAATTTTTGCAAAATCTTGTACAAACCGCCTGTAATATCTAGCCATCCCCAGAAAACTGCGAACTTCTGATACTGATTTTGGTACAGGCCAATCCATCACAGCCTCTATCTTTTTAGAATCTGCTGATACACCATCTTCAGATATTATATGACCCAAGAAAGCAATTTTATTCAACCAAAAATCATATTTGCTCAATTTTCCGTATAGCCTTTGTTCCCTTAAAGTTTGTAATGCTATCCTCAAATGTTTAACGTGCTCTTCTCTATTCGTAGAGTAGATCAATATATCATCAATAAACACCACCACAAATTTGTCCAAATACTGAGTAAAAACATGGTTCATCAAATTCATAAACACCGCTGGAGCATTAGTTACCCCAAATGGCATCACTAAATATTCATAATGTCCATATGTCTGGTTCTAAATGCAGTCCTTGAGATATCTTCTGTTCGGACTCTTACTTGATGAAATCATGAACGAAGATCTATTCTTGAGAATACCTTCGCTCCTCCAAGTTGATCGAACAGATCAGTTATCCTTGGCAATGGATATTTATTCTTAATTGTTACTGCATTCAAACCTCTGTAGTTTATACATAACCTTTTACTCCCGTCCTTCTTTCCTACTAAAAGTACTGGAGCTCCCCAAGGTGACACACTGGGTCTTATAAAACCCAATTTTATTAACTCGCCCACTTGCTTCTTGACTTCTTCTAGTTCTGCAATCCCCATTCGATAAGGTGGCTTACAAACTGGTTCAGCTTCAGGGATAATATCAATAGTAAATTCTACTATCCTTACTGGTGGTAGTCCAGGTATCTCTTCAGGAAAAATATCCAAGAATTCTGATACTACTGGGATCATTCCTTCTCCTATTTCCATAGCTTCCAAAACTCCTCCCTTTGGAAACACCTTAGATTCAGCTGGTTCTAGGGATTGGCTTCCACTGACAAATTCAAACTCTGGACAGTCAGGAATCTGGAATACTACTCTCCTTCTCCTACAGTCTATCACTGCATAGAAGGTGCTCAGTCAATCCATGCCTATGATAACATCATATCCTCCTCCACTAATAACTAGTAAATTAGCATAAAATTCCTTACCATCAATTACTAATGGACATAGTTTACACTCTTTATTAGTCATGATACTACCGTTCCCGGTCTTAATATTCCACCCCGCAGGTAAGATAGTGAAATCAATAAAATTACGGGAAACAAACATGCTAGTGATGAAACTGTGTGATGCTCCAGAATCAAATAAAACAGTTGCCGGTCTATTGTTAACCAAGATCATACCTGCCACGACTCCTCCAGTGGTTTGAACTTCTTCTGCATTCATTAGTCTAACTTGCCCTTTCCTCCGTCCTGCTCCTTCTTGGGCCCTAACATAGGTTTGTTGTCGGTTCTCCCAGGGTCCTTTCTGGCCTGGTCTTGGAACTCTCTGGGCTGACGTTGTTATTGGCCTGGTTGTTGCTTAAAACGGGATCTTGGCTATTGTTGATTGTTGGGCCTTTGGGCAATCTCTCAATTGATGACTAGCGGATCCGCATGCCAGGCACCGCACCACCCTTGAGCTCTTCTACACGTGTTCTGGGTATGCCCTAGTATATGACAATAGTTGCATATTACTGAATTTCGATTTGGCATCATCATCTGTCTCTTTGTTGGCGGACCACCAAATTTCTTGGTCGATGAACTTGTTCCTTGCCCAAACAACCTTTTAAATGCCACTGACCTATTCTCCTCGAATACTTGTTCCAAACGACATGCCGCTTCAAACACTTCTGAATAAGTCTTGTAGTTATGCCCTGCTAAGTGCTCCCTCAGATGAGACCTCAGTCCTTGCTGGAACAAGTGTGCCTTTTCCTCCTCATCAGCTACCAGGGTTGGGGCAAATCGGCTCAGCCTCACAAATTCTGCGGCATATGCATCCAGAGTTCGATCTCCTTGTTGCAATCCTAGGAATTTCTTCCTCACTTCTTGTCTTGCTGATAAGTGGAAAAAATCTGGCAAGAAATGCCTCTACAAATTTGTCCCAAGTTAAGGGTTCCTGGTGTTTCACTTCCTCTGCAAGCCACCATGTTCTAGCTATGTCAGCCAACTGAATGCATACTACTTCAACACGATTCTCCTTTGGAATCCTTACTGCCTTCAGAAGATTCTCCATATCCACAATCCACAATCCACTGCTCAGCTTTTAGTAGTCCTTCTGTTCCGGAAAATACTGATGGCTGCAATCTTCGAAAATCTGACACCATCCCAGCTCTTTCCTATTCTTTGGACTGTAGCATTCTTTCCAATATTATCGTTGTAGTTTCTTGCGTCTGCGCTACTTTTTCCACTATAGTTCTAAGCTCAGACTCTTCACCCGTAGGATTTGGGTTTGCACTAGTAAAAGATTGGGTCGTCATCGTTCTGTGACGATCCAAGAGAAATTAATCGGATGGAGTTTCAAGATAGATGTTCCAAATGAATTAGAAATAATAGAATAGGTATGATACTAGATCTGATGGATATCAAAGATAAGGAAGAAGTGTTGAGAGTGTATCTTAGACATGTTTTCATGTGGCAGTAGTTATATGGTCTCCCATCTAAACCTAGGTTCTGATACCAAATCTGTAACGCCCCTTCTCTTCGGCTATACTTTTTTTTATTTTTAAAATGAGCGACATTGCTTAAATACTATAAATAACCCAACAGTCCCATGATCTTGGAATAACCGTAACTACTGCCATGTCAAGATGAATAACCATGTCTGAAACTGGAAGGATTTCATTTATACAGAGAGTTGATTACATAAAATGGCACACTGCTCTAAATATTTACACAAAAAAAGTTAAATACTACAAGTTAAAGTAGTGCCCAGCAAAAGGAAACAAGAACAAGAAGTGCAAAGTACCCAAATAGTATTGTGCTAGTATCCTCTACTCGACCTGGTTGGTGAAGTAAGGATCGTTGTCTGGAGCAATCTCCCCTTCTCTACTTTCGTGATCTAGGCTTAAGAAAATCCAGGGGATTAAACCCAGTAAGTAACACAAAAATAAGAAACACGTGTACTATCACAGTACAAATAAATAAAAGAATAAATAAATTGCGTTGGTACAAGCGTATCCTAAGAATACTGAAAATGAATTGAGTAAGACTATTCATTCAAATGGCAGAAACAAATCATGTAAAGGTGAGAAGTGTAAGCAAAGTAAATATCAATCATGTTGCATGTAACCAGAACTATGTAAGTCATTCACAAGCTTCGTGTAAAATTTAACAGGTCTATATCATGTTAGTGTTGGAATTGAAACTCAATGATGGATAAGATAGCGCGCAGTTTCTCATATTGTACAAGTGCCCGTGCATACCCGGGACCCGGCCTCTAACTCATGGCGCTGAACCATGACACACCGCTAGGTGCTACAAGTCAGACCCCGTTAAATGAAACAAGTAACGGGCATCACCCATATGGTGACTCATGTATCAGACGGTGGCTCAATACCACCCAGTGCTGCTACTAAAAGGCCCTCAGCACGTAATCAAGAAGTTGGCCAACAAGATCCTTGTACAATACAGTACTTATCTATCCATCATGTAGTTTTTTCCATGTTAGTAATGCATATGATATACGTGAATTAAAGGAAACACGTGGACTTTCATGTCAAATTGTATACATATCATTTCACAAGAATCAAGAGTTCAGGAATCAAGATTTGGAATCATGTACACATGTATCATAAGAATACTTCATGTCATGTAATAAGGATACTAGAACTTGTTATCATGTCTTGTAATAAAGATACTAGAATTTGTTATCATGTCGTGTAATAAAGATACTAGAATTTGTTATCATGTCGTGTAATAAAGATACTAGAATTTGTTATCATGTCGTGTAATAAAGATACTAGAATTTGTTATCATGAATAATCTTGCCTTCATGTATCATATT
The DNA here is from genome assembly GCA_036321105.1 of Dracaena cambodiana. Taxonomy (NCBI): domain Eukaryota; kingdom Viridiplantae; phylum Streptophyta; class Magnoliopsida; order Asparagales; family Asparagaceae; genus Dracaena; species Dracaena cambodiana. The sequence continues at coordinate 15,174,116 of JAYEPQ010000011.1, read as the reverse complement.
GATATTCACATGTCATGTTATCATAAATCCGCGAATTATGCCAAGTGTATAAATCCGTGTTTCTCTTGAACGCGGAGTTCTTACGCGAGGTAAAAAAAATAGCCAAACGCGAAACTGAAAAAAGCCAAACGCGAAACTAAAAATTGCCAAAAGCGAAGCTAAAAATTGCCGAACGCGAAGCTGAAAATAGCCAAACGCGAAGCTGAAAATTGTCAAACGCGAAGCTAAAAATAGCCAAACGCGAAACTAAAAATTTGTCAAACGAGAAGCTGAAAGGTTAGCTCCGCATTCTGTTGTGGAAAATCCTATTTACTTATAAATTTTTCACTACCAACATCCGTAAATCAGGCTAAGTATGCAGATCCGAAATGATGTAAAATTATCCATAAAGAAAAAGGAATCATGTACTCATATTGCAAATCAAATAATTTCCAAGAAAGATCATACTTGCTACTTGCACTCAAATACAATTCAAAGAGAGAACAAGAAATGTGATACTTGCCTCTATTCCCTTTAATCTCCTCCTTTGTTTTAGCAAAGCCTCCCTTCTATTTCCTTTACTCAACGAACTAGAAGAACCAAGGGTAAAGAGTGATTTTTATTTTGTTCTTTTGATAAGAATTCTCTTTGAGAGAATAAGGTTATATATATACCTAAGGGCATTTTGGTCACCTTGTCCTCTAGTCTAGTCCTAAGGCTTCTTGCATGCATGACAAATGTCAACTAGAGTGCTACATTTCACTCTCTTCTAACAACTCATCCCCACAAAATGCCAAGGAGGTGCCCTTAGAAATTAAATTTGAAGGGTTATAAAAAGAAACTTTTGACTTGATAATTTGTAATGATAATTTTGGGGTGTTACAGTCCTCTAGCTCAAACTAGTAGAAAGCAGATTGGCACTTTTTAGTTGTCTGTAACATCAAATATGTTAAGTTCTACCGTGTTTGTACATCCAAATATATTCCTGTCTCAACTGCTATTTTTTCTTTTTCAACACAGCTCTTCCATTATGCCCACCATAAAGGTGATTGTTGCACATACTTTATAGCACTTCGAACCCTTGAAATGGGTTCAATATTTGCACGTAGACCATTCTGCACAACAAGATTCATAATGTGTGCAACACATCGTACGTGAAGAAATTCACCCCCTAAGAATGTACCATACTTACCATTCCAATTTACAATTTTCCTCTTCAAGTATTGAATCATTTTGTCATTGGAGCTAGCATTATCAACAGTAATTGTCAATACTCGCTCAATTCTCCACTCATGTAAACACGCCTCTAGAGTGGTTCCAAGAACTTCACCTCGGTGGCTTATAATAGGACAAAAATTGAGAATTCTCTTGTGAAGATTCCAGTCATTTGCAATCCAATGCACAGTAATACACATGAAATTAATCTTTTGAACAGAAGTCCATGTGTCAGTGGTGAGGCAAACATAGTGGGATGACTCTGATAGATATTTTTTTAATGCTATCTTCTCGTTTAGGTAGAGTTGATAGATATCTCTTCCTATCGTCCACCGAAATGGGATCGTGAATCTGGGACATGCAATGGCCATAAAAAGCCTAAAACCAATACCTTCCACAAACTTGAAGGGCAATTCATCTAAAATTATCATTTTAGATAATGTCACTCTGATGGCTTTCTCATCATATTTCCAGGTAGTTACAGTTCCTACCCTACTATCCTCTCTACTTGGTTGGAGACTTAACTATGCTTGGCGTGTTTCCTTATTATGGGGATTTTCTTTACAATTGTTAGCATGATTCCTAAGGGACGACGTGCCATTTTTCTTGGTATTGCAGCTATAGACTTTTCTACAATACCTGCATCGGCATTTGTCCTCATCAAGAAGCTCATCTCCATTTTCTCGCATATCATCAGTTTCTTAGTCCCACTTAATAAAATGATCCCACATATCAGACCTGGGAGATATTGCCTTCCTTTTTTGTTTCAGATGCTCCAGTTCCAACAGGATTACTAGTACTTGTTTGTGTTGGAGTTGGATCTGTTGGTGGAGTATCACTGGTTTGATTTGTAGCAGCTTCATTTACATTAACAATTTCATGTGGGTTTGTCTGACCAACACGACTTTCAGCCATCTAAAAAATAATAAAAGAAAAATCATTCAAATATTTAACCATTAATCATTAATCATTAACCATTAATCATTAACACATGAAACATTAATCATTAATCATTAACACAAGAAGATTAATCATTAATCATTAACCATGATCTAAATCATTCAACACAGTCTAAACACTGCATTAGTATTTATGTATTTGATTCAACACTGCATTAATCATTAACCAGTCTAAACACTGCATTAGTATCATTCAACACAGTCTAATTTGATTCAACACAGTCTAAACACTGCATTAGTATTTGATTCAACACTACATTAATCATTAACCAGTCTAAACACTGCATTAGTATCATTCAACACAGTCTAATTTGATTCAACACAGTCTAAACACTGCATTCGTATAATTTCTTATTCTTTATATTTTGCTATTATATATTGTAGAATTCTTGTGGCAGAGCATCATCTAGCTCAATCTCAGTTACAGAAGTAAAAATAGTTGCCTCTGATCACATGACACAAGAAGTGAAGAATAATTCCTTTTAACATTATGTCAACAAACACAAGAGGGTATACAACAAAGAGATATATACAGATTTTCAAGCTTCAAGCTAAACACACAAGCACAAGTGTAACACCCCAAATTTATCATGTTTATTAAATTATAAATTATCAAGTTAAAAATTTCTTTCTATACACCTTCAAATTTAATTAAGTTTCCAAGGGCACCCCTTTTGCCTTTTGTGGGGATGAGTTGTTAGAAGAGAGTGAGAGGTGGCACTCTAGTTGATATTTGTCATGCATGCAAGAAACCTTAGGACTAGGCTAGAGGATAAGGTGACCAAAATGCCCTTAAGAATATATAACCTTATTCTCTCAAAGAGAATTCTTATTAAAAAGAACAAAATAGAAATCACCCTTGGTTCTTCTAGTTCGTTGAGTAAAGGAAATAGAAGGGAGGCTTTGCTACAACAAAGGAGGAGATTAAAGGGAATAGAGGTAAGTATCACCTTATTCTTGTTCTCTCTTTGAATCGTATTTGAGTACAAGTAGCATGTATGAACTTTCTTGGAAATTATTTGATTTTTATTATGAGTACATGATTCTTTTTTCTTTATGGATAAATTCACATCATATTGGATCTGCATACTTAGAAAAATTTATGGACTGCATACTTAGCCTGATTTACGGATGTTAGCTATTTTTGGCTTAGCCTCGCGTTTGGCTATTTTTAGCCTCGCGTTTGGCAATTTTTAGCCTCGCGTTTGGCTATTTTTAGCCTCGCGTTTGGCAATTTTTAGCCTCGCGTTTGGCTATTTTCTGCTTCCCGTTTGGCTATTCTTTTAGCTTCGCGTTTGGATATTTTAGCCTCGCGTTTGGCAATTTTTAGCCTCGCGTTTGGCTATTTTCTGCTTGCTGTTTGGCTATTCTTTTAGCTTCGCGGTTCGCCATTTTTAGCCTCGCATTTGGCAATTTTTAGCCTCGCGTTTGGCTTCCTGTTTGGCTATTTTCAGTTTCAAGAGAAATACGGATTTATACACTTGGCATGATTTGCGGATTTATGATAACATGACATGTGAATATCAACATGATACATGAAGGCAAGATTATTCATGATGACAAATTCTAGTATCTGTATTACAAGACATGATTACAAGTTCTAGTATCCATATTACAAGTTCTAGTATTCTTATTACAGGATAACAAGTTCTAGTACTCTATTACAAGACATGAATACAAGTTCTAGTACTCTTATTACATGACATGAACCATTCTTATAACACATGTGTACATGATTCCAAATCTTGATTCTTGAACTCTTGATCCTTGTGAAATGATATGTGTGCAATTTAACATGAAAATCCATATGTTTCCTTTAATTCACGTACATTGTATGCATTACTAACATGGGAAAAACTAATTGATGGATAGAAAAGTACTGTATTGTACAAGGATATTGTTGGTCAACTTCTTGATAGGTGCTGAGGGCCTTTTACTAGCAGCACTGGGTGGTACTGAGCCACCGTCTGATACATGAGTCACCATATGGGTGATGCCCGTTACTTGTTTTATTTAACGGGGTCTGACTTGTAGCACCTAGCGGTGTGTCATGGTTCAGCGCCATGAGTTAGAGGCCGGGTCCCGGGTATGTACGGGCACTTGTACAATATGAGAAACTGCGCGCTATCTTATCCATCATTGAGTTTTAATTCCAACACTAACATGATATAGACCTGTTAAATTTTACATGAAGCTTGTGAATGACTTTCATAGTTCTGGTTACATGCAACATGATTGATATTTACATCGCTTACCCTTGTCACCTTTACATGATTTGTTTTTATTTGAATGAATAGTCTTACTCAATTCATTTTCAGTATTCTCAAGATACGTTTGTATCAACGCAATTTATTTAATTCTTTTATTATTTGTACTGTGATAGTACACGCGTTTCTTGTTTTTGTGTTACTTGCTGGGTTTAATCCCCTGGGTTTTCTTAAGCCCAGATCACGAAAGTAGAGAAGGGGAGATTGCTCCAGACAACGATCCTTACTTCACCAACCAGGTCGAGTAGAGGATACTACTAGCACAATACTATTGGGGTACTTCGCACTTCTTGTTCTTGTCTCCTTTGTCACTTCTTGTTCTTGTTTCCTTTTTCTGGGCACTGCTTCAACTTGTAGTATTTAACTCTTTTGTGTAAATATTTAGAGCAGTGTGCCATTTTATGTAATCAACTCTCTTTATAAATGAAATCCTTTCAGTTTCAGACATGGTTATTCATCTTGATATGGCAGTAGTTACGGTTATTCCAAGATCATGGGACTGTTGGGTTATTTATAGTATTTAAGCGGCGTCCCCTGTTTTGAAAAAAAAAAAAAAAAAAAGAGCTGAATTGGGGGCGTTACAACAAGCTACCGTCAGATTTTGAGTAAAGCCTCATGTCAGGACTCGCAATGAATTCGGTTAGAGCAATCTTTCTCATGTGCTACTAGAAATAATCTGCAGTAATGAAGATACTACTCTCTCGTCGTTACTATCACTTAGCTTCTACTTTACCAGATCTGATGCCTTCTTCTTCGGTAGGTTTTATTCTAGATTAAGCCAACTTAATATTTCACAAACAAAAAGGAGACTGGAGCGAGTCGAGAGACAGATTCGTACCTTCGGAGCTGTAGAGAGCCTGAGATTGAGGGCCTGAGGCGGAAGCAAAGGTGGAGTCGGAGAAAGTGGCGATCGTCGATCGGGCTCCGGGGATTCGGGCGACGGAGAAAGTGGCGATCGCCGATCGGGCTCCGGAGATTCGGGCGAGGGGCAGAGGGGCGAGGGCTAGGGATTTGGGATTTGGGTTCTCTCGGGTGACGCCGCGACGGAGAGAGTGGCGATCGTGATCGAGCTCGAGGATTCAGGCGAGGGGCAGAGGGGTAGGTGAGGGATAGGGCTAGGGATTTGAGATTTGGGCTAGGGCAGAGAGTCTCGGGTGAGGGATCGACTGAAGTCTCGATAATTAGATAGAAGTAGTTAATTGGGTATTGGGTTAATGGGTTAACGAATACGTTGGGATAGGGAGTTCAGTTATTTCGGTCGGTTTCGGTTGACGATTTCTCCACCGAAAACCGACCCGATAACAGCTGAAAAGTTCGGTTTGGGAACCGACCCGATCCGATAACCGAAGTAACCGATCTGATCGATTCGGATCAGATCGGTTTGTCGAGTTTTTTGGTTTTGTCGGTAAAATGCTCACCCCTATGTGCTGAGACCAAAATTGCCAGAGTGTTTTTCTTTCATTATTGGTTGGTTGAGTTGAAATGCGTCATTTGGTGACAGAAAAGCAAACAATGGCCCAAACAATCTTTTTTTTTTAACTCACCTAGAGCATTACAAATGGGAGTTACTGTCTTCACTCATTTCTTAATTAAGCTTAACCGCCTCTTAAGTATACTCCCAAGTTTTCAAATTTTAACTAATTTACTAAGTTTATTCCCTCTACTATTCCAATCTTATCTTCGAAATTTCTTAACTACATCAGGTCCCTAGTCCCTCTCTTTCGTTCTTCCTTAGACTGTGTCTGGTTTAGAAGAAAAAATGTTAAAAGAAAATAAGAGAAAATATGTTATAAAATTCTCTCTATTTTTCTCTATTCTAGAAATTTTTAATTTTTATGTTTTATTTTTTGTCAATGGATGGAGTTTTGAGAAAGTTCTTTCTTAATTTTTTTTTTACTTTTATTTTTTTAATTTTTTTCTTAAAATTTCTTTTTTAGTTTCTTTCCATACTAAATAACAAAAAAAAATTCTTTTCTTTTTCCTTTTCTCTTCCCCTTTCGATTTTATTTCTTTTCTTTCATTTTCTTTCAAACCAAACACAGCCATAATGATGCATGACTTGCATTGGTTTGACAATACTGATTCTGTTGTTCTCCTGTGCTAAATCATTCAAGATCGATCGGTGATTTAAGATTTGCTCGTTTCAGATATTTTAAATTCAAATTGATGGAATTGCCGGTACTCATTTTCTTCGGGAAATTCTATTTGCACACCGCATTTTACTCTTGACGCACGATTTTGAAACTTATAAATAATTACAAGTTTGTCATTATTTTTTTGACTAAATTACCCTTATAAATTCTAAAATAAAACTTCTTAAAATTTAGAATTACGACTCATCATTTTCCTCCTCTATTTTCTCTCTAAAACGCTAAATTATTTGTTTTGGTATTTAATAAAAATATATCTCCTACAAAATCATCGATTTGATTTCTTGACCCCTTAAAATTTTTTACATTAATGTTCCTGAAAAGATTAGAAAAATTTTAAATTCTTCGATTTCACCGTGACAAGTGAAATTTGGATTTGGAGTTTGAGTTTGAGTTTTCTTATGAGTTTGAGTTTGAGTTTGAGTTTGAAATTTTTAGGTTAGGGGCACAAGTACATATAAAATTAGTTAATTATAAATATTTAAAAGGGTATTTACAGATCTGTCCCTTAAATCTTTATAAATTATAATTTAGTCCCCAAATCTTCTTAGAATTTATTCTCTCAAATCTTTTAAGTTATTATAATTTAGTCCTTCTACCTAAGTTCTGTTAGAACTATTTATATTTTGGCCCGATTTTCCCATTATACCAAGGCTTTAACGGACTTTATCATCCTAAGTATACTTGGTTGTAAGACAGATCGCTTCCCCATCAAGTATCTTGGGGTTCCACTCAGAGAAAGAAAATTAAGGAAGACTGACTAGTATCCCATAATTGATAAGCTTGAGCGGAAACTTGAGGGTTGAAAGGCTAGATATATGTCACTGGGGGGGGGCATTATACTCGTCAATTCGGTGCTTTCATTTACACCATTGTATTTTATGTCAATTTTCCTGCTCCAAGTCCGGGTCAGAAAGAGGATTGATAAAATCCGAAAAAGATTTTTATAGAGTGGTGAGGGGGAAAAAGCCAAATATAATCTAGTGTCCTGGGGGCAGGTTTGTAAACCTAAAGAAGAGGGAGGATTAGGAGTCAGAGACTTGAAGATGTCCAATCTGGCTCTACTCTCAAAATGGTGGTGGAGATTATTATCAGACCCTGAAGGACACCTTCAGAAGGCCATTTGGAAAAAATATAGTCCAAGAAAGGGAGGTTGGCGGAATATACCACATAACATCTGCAATACATCATCCATGTGGCGAGGGATGAAGGAGACCAGGAATATTGCTGAATCGAGAATCTCTTTTGAAGTGGGCAGGAAAGGGAGGGTTTCGTTTTGGCATGATCGTTGGTGCTCAGATATGTCGTTAGCAACATTATTCCCAAGAGCCTTCGCTTGTTCATTTAATAAGGAGGTAACTACTGAAGCGATGTGGTATCGTAATAGATGGAATTTGAGATTGGAAGCTCATACACGAAGCCACGCAAGTACGGAGATCAGGGAGCTTAGGAACCTACTTAGCGTTCATCCTCCCGCGGAAACAGAAGAGGATTCCACCACATGGAGATGGGAGCAACATGGTAAGTTCTCAGTTGCGTCCACATATAAGTTCATCATAGACGGAGGGTACAGAATGGCATATGCAAGTACAATATGGCATGTTAAATGCCCTTTAAAGATCAAGTGTTTCCTATGGCTTATCGCCAAAGAATCTTTACTTACATGGGATAATCTCCAAAGACGAGGTTGGAAGGAACCGAACATGTGCAGTTTGTGCGGTGTTGCGGCTGAAACAATCAAGCATTGAGTGCAGTTTCACATCCCGTATATGGGAGAAATGTACGGTGGTCTTAGGGCTTACACTCAGATAGTCCGAGAAAATTGATATATGGAACAAAATAGTTAGTAAGAATACACGACATGGTGCTCATATTTGTCATATAGTGGTTGCAGCAGTATGCTGGAATGTATGGAGAGAAAGAAATAACAGAATTTTCCGACAGCAAAAGCATTCCATTTTTACATGTTTCTACCACATATATATTAATATACACTTCTGGACAGGTCTTCTCTCAGACAGGGAAAAACTTTGCCTTTCTGAAGAATATGATACAGAGGAAGACGATCAGGGACTGGAGAATGAGGAATTGCACGCAAAAGCAGGTTAGAGCTGATCGTGACGAGATGACTAGCTGATGATATCGAAGGCAGTGTATTTCTGTTTTAGCGGCTTTTGTATTTTATATGTTGACTTTGTTATCTTTATTTCTAGGTGGGACATGTCATCCACTCTAGTTTGTCTTATTGTAATCTAAACGTTCTGTTATGGCTTATAAATAGAACACGGAGGGCAGTTTGCTTGCCGTTTAACCATCAAAAAATTCCCTCTTCCTCCTCCCTTCTAAGTTCTTATTGGGTTCCCCCCTTATTCTTCTCTTTTCTCTCTCTATTCATTTATTGGGGTTCTCTCTCTATTGATACCAAATGTATTATTCTCCACTAAATATATTAAATCTAAAAATGCACAAACAATTCTAGAAATGCACAAACAATTCATTTCTAGGTTTAATACATTTAGTGGAGAATAATACATTTGGTCTCAATATAGTGAGAGAACCTAATATATGAATAAAGAGAGAGAAAAGAGAAGAATAAGGGGGAGCTTAAGAACTGAGAAGAGAGGAAGAAGAGGAAGGGAAAAATTAAGTGAAGGAAATCAGGGGTATAACGGGAAAATCGTGTCAAAATATAAACAGTTCTAACAGAAGTTAGGCAGGGGACTAAATTGTAGTAACTTAAAGGATTCGGGGAACTAAATTCTAAATATGAAGATTAAAGGGACTAAACTATAATTTATAAAGATACAAGGGATAGATCCGTAAATAACCCATATTTAAAATACAAAAAGACTCAAAGTTTTTTTTTTCTTTTTTTTTTTTTTTTGTTTGGGAGGGGGGTGTAAAGTTATAATGGTTAAAATTGAGGGAGGCAAAGTTTGGAGTTTTATTTAAAATAGGGTTTGATTTTTTTTTTTTTTTTTTTTTTTTTTTTTTTTTTTTTGTAGGGGCGATTTGAATTTTTAAAGGGGGCAACTGCTCCCTTGACCTTCAAATGGGTCCGGCTCTGGTCCCTAGGGACCGCGTAGAAGAGTTTTGCTCATTCTCTATTGTTCGAGCAAACTCAATTAATTTATCAAATTTCTGTTGAACATTGCATTAAACCTATCTTTTCAGAAAAAATTAAAACCAAAATATTTTTTAAAAAAAAATTGTATCGAAACGTCAATATTTTTGTTGCCGGAGTCCACAGTGAACTCTCTCCATTCAACAATTTCCATTTTCTTGAAATTTTTTCTAAAAAATTTTTTGGATTTAGAGTGAAAGAAGAGAGGAAAATGAGCTCGAAGGTGAAAGATTAGAAAAGAGAGGAGGACTTGAGGGGGTGTAATTAGTAGAGGAGGTAAATTTTGTATAACTACGTCACTATAAATATTAGTTTAGTTGAAATGTATGCGCAAATAGCAACTCCCTTGCAGATTGATAAATCAACTTTTGCTTCCCAGGCTTAGCAGCCCTATGGCCCAGACTGTCCGCCCTGTGGCCCAGACTGTCCCTTGTGTTCGATTACGTTGGAGGAGTCAGTACTCCTACAAGAAGTGATACTAGTGCAAGTGAAGTCCTGTTGCAAGCTCTGTTCATCCACCAGGTAGCAGCCCTCCGTCACTTTCACAAATGCAATTTCAATCACATTGTAGTAGTAAATGGTGTTGCGGTCCATTTAACTGTAGTCCTCTGTGCTGGTCAGTTTAACTGTAGAGGCTTCACCGTAACACTCCAATGAACAAACTATCGGATCTTTTAGAGGCATGCGACTACAAAATTTATTGATTGGTTTGACGAAGATACGCTCAACCCTAAGAGCATGCTCCTAATGTCGTGCTTGATAAAACTATAAAGTGAGAGAGAGTGAACAATAACTTTTGTATTCTTACGTGTCTTATAAAACAGTAAAACGACCAAGGTAAATATAAAAATTAAAAATAAGGAAATATATAATTTGATCCTAATTATATATAATCATCAATCAGCATAATAGTCTAATTAGAGCTATTTGACAAATATACTAATTGAGGAAGATATCTTGAGATATGTTAATAAATTAGACGATTTATCAAATATACTAATTTAAAAGATATTCTAATATCCCCCACAAACTCAAGATGGTTTGCAAGATACCAACTTGAGTTTGAAAACGAGATCATGAAATCTCTGGCACAGGAGACGGCAACGGAGTAACAGATAGAGTCACTAAAGGAGGAGACAGAGATGGCAAAGGCTGCATTTTTGAAGATGACAGTGACGACAGAGCAGGAGCCGAAAATGACACACTAGATTTCGGTGACAGAGCAGCAGACAGGATCTCTGGTACAGGAGGTGGCAACGAAGCAACAGATAGAATTACCGAAAGAGGAGAAAGAGATGGCAAAAGCGGTATCTTTGAAGATAATAGTGGTGACGGAACACGAGCCAAAAATAACACACTAGATTTCGGCGACAGAGCAGCAGGCAGAATCTCTGGTATAGAAGATGACGACGAAGAAATAGACAGAATCACCGGAAGAGGAGATAGAGATGACAAAAACTGCACTTTTGAACATAACGATGACAACAAAGCAAGAGCCCACACTGGATTTTGACAATAGAGTAACAGACAAGATCTCTATCACAGAAGGCGGCGACGAAATAATAGATAGAGTCACAGAAAGAGAAGACAACATTAACAAAAATTGCACGTTTGAACATGACAGTGACGACGGAAAAAGAGCCAAATACGACAAGCTAGATTCTAATAGTTCTTACCTAAAGTTTGAACTACGCAAGAACCCCAAGAACCCCAAAGGTCAAAGATTAATCTTTCTGCAATTGCCAACCTTTGCAACTCCTTTACTTGAAAGCAAAAGAATCGAGATTTTAGGTCCAGAATGGTTTAAAACATATTATCAAGCAGAGATATTTGTATGTTTAAAACATATTATCAAGCAGAGATATTTATACAATAAATATACTTAAGTCACTTTTTGTAAGGAGATACACTCAAATCTTTGGGCCAACACGTTTTGTACTCAAGGAAATAAAACATATAACAAAGAAAATAATGGAAGTTAATCAGGAAACTCGACAACAACAACAAAAAAAAAAAATATATATTAAATAAAGAACATCAAACATAGTTTCGCTCCTTAGAAAATAAAAGGAATGAAATTTGAATATGAAATGTAGTTTTTCAACAGATGGCCGTGTTTTTAACTGTTATCATCAATCAAACAGCCATCATCATTCGCACAAACTCCTCGTAGTTCACTTGTCCATCACCATCCATGTCCGCCTCCCTGATCATCTGCTCAACTTCTTCGTCAGTCAACTTCTCACCGAGGTTGATCATAACGTTTCTTAGCTGCAAATCAAACAAAAGGAAACACGATTTAGCAAACACCAAGCAATATATATATATATATATATATATATATATATATATATATATATATATATATATATATATATATATATATATGTTGAATATTCCAGCAGTAAGAGATCGTAGGATATATTGCATAAGTTGTAGTGGTGTTCACCTCGCTGGCTGAGATGTATCCGTTCTGGTCCTTGTCGAAGACCTTGAAAGCTTCTTTTAGTTCCTCTTCAGCATCGGTCTCCTTTTTCAAAAAAATAAAATAAATAGCCCTTTGTGAGGAACATATAAACGGATACTTTAAGATCACAATAATGCTTTAATTTGTTAACAACCTTCATTTTTCTAGCCATTAGGTTCAAGAACTCCCCAAATTCGATGGTCCCATTTCCATCGACATCGACCTCGCTGATCATGTCCAGCAATTCTTCCTCAGTTGGGGTCTGGCCCAACGATTTGATAACCGTCGCCAGTTCCTCCAAAGTAATGCAACCTATTGGACACAAGTTTAGTTTCAGTTTTGGTACTACGTACAAAGCATACGATTTGAAAATAGCTAAGTGAAAGGCAACAGAGAAAACTATATATATATATATATATATATATATATATATATATATATATATATATATATATATATATATATATGGTTAATTACAGTCAGACCCCCTTAGTATTAGGGGTCTGTAACTTAACACCCCTAAAATTTGAAACTCTCAAAAAAACCCCTAAATTTAGTTATTTTTACTCTTCTTTTTTAATAAAGTACACTCTTGTCCTTCAAATTCCTATTCTACCCCCATCCCTCCCTTTAATGAAGTGTGCTGGTTAAAAAGAAGGATGGGGTAGAATAGGAATTTGAGGAACAAGAGTGCACTTTAGTAAAAAAACAGAGTGAAAATAATTAAGTCCAGGAGGTTTTTTGAGAATTTCAAACTTCAGGGTGTTAAGTTACACACCCCCAATACTACAAGAGGTCTAACTGTAATTAACTCATATATATATATATATATATATATATATATAGCAACAAGCGACAAATATATCATCCTTGTGCCTAAATCCATAACCATCAAATGAAATAATTCCTAAAAAACTATGAAATTCCATAAGCGTACACCAATATCAAGCTTCTTAATATTTAGAAGCATATATACGTTAGTTAACAAAACATCATTATTATTTTCCAAATTAAGTTTTTTACGCGTAGAGAATAAATTAATTATCACCAACAATTAGATAATTTTTTTTATAAAAAAAAAATATGTAACAACTCTGTCAATTGATTGTACTAAAAAGTAAACCTACTGACCGTAGGACGTCATCAACAAGGTACGCTAAATTTGACCGTGACCAATTTAAAGTTTCTCATGAAAAAAAACTTTATAACTTTAATTTGGTAGGTCACATATCTATTCTGAGATTATTCCAAAAAAGCTTAATAGCAATTAATCATCACCCAAATAATAAATGAGAAAAAGGTCCAATAACCATTGACCAAAAATATCAGTCATAGCAAGATATTTCTCCAGAAATAATTATCGGGAATTTCCAAAGGAGCACACCTTTTTGTCTTTTCCTACCTCTCTTTTGAAAAGGGGCCGGAGAATTTAGAAACGAGCACACCTTTGGAAAAAAAAAAAAAAAAGTGGCTTCACTAGTTAAAAAAGTGTGCTCCTTTGGAAATTTCCCAAAATATCATCAACAAATTAATATCAACTTTACACTAGAGGAAAAAAAACAATCATTAAGGAGATTAGGATAATCAACAAAGGGTAATTTGTTAATCAGCACGCTAATAGTAATCTTGCAAAGATGGAAGCACAAATACTGGCATGCAAGCATGAGCAAAGGAGAGATGGTAATTAAGAATGATGAGAGGTGGAAGAAGATGCAAACCATCTCTATCCTTGTCAAAGAGGCAGAAGGCTTCTTGGAACTCAGAGATCTGCTCCTCTGTCAACATATCCATTTCTTGTGTTAATTAATCCTCAACAACAAGAACAAAGAAGAAGAAGAAGAAGAAGAAGAGAGAGAGAGAGAGAGAGCGAGTTTTTGGGATATAATCAAAATTTTGAGAGTGGGGAAAGATGGCAGAAAGATCCTTGTCTTGTGATGAGAGAGGGAAGGGGAGTTCAGGGCCCTTTTGTAGCCAGGCTGTGAGATGAGAGAGAGAGAGGAGAGAGAGTTGGTGCTTAACATTTTGTCTTGACTTTTGGGCAAAAGCCTAGTCAAAGGTAGCATTTTTTTTTTTTTGGGATTTTATAATATAAAGTGAGAGATTTAAACTGTATTTTTGCCAAGTTTTCTGTCTGCACATTGGACAATATTCAAGGCAACATTACCGAACCATTTTGAGAAGAAACAAGCCTGAAACTTATTTCACGTAGTATATGTTATTAATTTTGTAAGTTTTTTAGGTCTAAAAAGCCTTAATTTTATTTCTTGTGGTTCTTTTTTCCTTGATTTCGACTGCGGTCAAACGAGAATTTTTCAAACATAAGGAAAAATGATTCATTTTATTAATTTTTTTAGCAAGGTTTTATTTTAGAAGTTGTAAATCGATACAAACTTTTTCTGCTCTTTAGAACTAAATAAAAAATAGCAAAAAATATTATGAATTGTTTATCTAATCTGTCAGGATGCAGATTCAAATTGCTGGGTCAATATACTAATAAATTTCATTGTTTATTGTTCTAATCCAGCTTTGGACAGCTGGAGGTGGGATTTGGTGCCTTTGATCCGAGCCCATGCTTAGCACCATAACTACTGAAGGCTAAATAAACCTTTTTTTCTTTTTTCTTTCTTTAATTTGTTTCAAAAATTGTAAGCTGACTGATCTTATTTATGTTATCTTATGGCTCTAGTGATATTAAATGAGACCTCTTCTTGTTTTGTGAAATTAGAAATATGAACTGTGCTTTAACTTTAGAGATTGTTGGAGTTAGATTACAGGTTATCAAACTTAATTCATGTTTGGGAGAAACAACGGTCCAACCGAAACATGATGGGACTAAACACAAAGTTAATAAGCAGTTTAACCCGAAAACCTAACTTGATAGGTAGAGACTCCAACTTTATTTTCAAAACCATAAACTTTTTTTTGCCCCTTCATTATGAGTATACCAACTTAAATTTGACAATCATCCATATAGAGGACCGTGGGAAACAGTGGCGACTAATTTAATTTTGATAACCATTCACGTGGAGGACCGTGAGAAAGGTGGCGACCAACTTAACTTTGGCGACCATTCACGTAGAGAACCGTGGAAAACGGTGCGACCAACTTAACTTTGGTAACTATCCACGTGGAAGACCGTAGAAAACGAACTAAACACAGAGTTATTTGTGCCACTTGACAAATTCGAGCTTCAACATCAGTTTCACTCTCTCTTAGGCCATAATTGGACTCTTGATCCGATGACAACTTAGCGAGAAATGTCAGGCCCAATTGACAACATAATGGGACTAAACACAAAATTGAGAACTAGTCTAATCCAAAAAACTTAAGCTGATGATAGAGACCCCAACTTTGTATTTAAACTCATAGAGTTTCTTTGTCCTATCCGATGTGTGATTATACTCAAATATGAACAACTAATAATCACCACTTTCATTGTAAGTATACCAACTTAATTTTGGCAACCATCCACGTGGAGGATCGTGGGAGGACCGTGAGAACCAAACCCAAAGTTACTTATGCTACTCGACTAATTTGGGCTTCAACATCAGCTTCACTCCCCCAGGCCATAACCTAGACCCTTGATCCGACGACAATTTGACCGGAATCAGGATTCTGGTACCAATTGTTGGGGAGAAATGTCGAGCCTAACTGGAAGTATGATGGGTCTAAATACAAACCTGAGAACTAGTCTGACCCAAAAACTTAAGTTGATAGATAGAGCTCCCAACTTTATATTTAAACCCATAAACTTTCTGTCCCTTCATTGTGAGTATACCAATTTAAGTTTGACAACCATCCTTGTGGATGACCGTGGGAAATGGTGGCGACCAGCTTAACTTTGGTAACCATCCACGTGGAGGATCGTAGGAACCGAAACCAAACTCAAACTTACTTGCGCCACTCGACCAATTCAGGTTTCAATATCGGCTTCACTCTTCCTTAGACAATGTAACGCCCCATTTTTCGTAGGGATACGAAAACGGAGTGCGTTACCGGCGGGCACGTGTAAGTCGACGTGCACGAGGCCTATAAATATGTAAAAAAAGAAATGAATGGAATTGAATACTAGTCATCAACCAGGATCTTGGAAGTTAGTCTACTGCCATATAAAAAAGAAGATATACATGTCTAAAATAAGCAGCAACAAGTACAATATTGATACAAAAGTTAGAAATAAAGTTCCAAAGGGGTGATACATACCAAACAAAAAATACAAAAGCGGAGGCCTATAAATCTATTGCTGCTCGGTCTGCTCTAGAAAGTACGGATCATGCAGTGGCGGATTCTCGCTCACATCTTCAGTACCTGAGCGTGTGGGGGAGCTCAGGGTCAAACCCGGCAAGTAAAATAATAAGAAGTACGGAGCGTGTAATATAAACAAATATGAAGATATGGGTGTGGATATGAAACTATGCGCATGTGTGGAAAATATTAAATGATCAAGTAATGATATCAAGAAAGAATGTACATGCTATCAAGTATGGAGACTAATGGTGAATAACTAGACTTGTATAGTAGAGAGCATGCAATATGTACTAATAAGTAAAATATGAATTGATGTAAAAAGCATATGCACATGCATGGTGAACTAATTGGTAAAGATATAGATCTGCATCGTATGTGATCGATATCAAGTACGGAGACTAATACATATCAAGTCTAGGTTAATATCATATTTTATTTTATGTTTTGAACTAAGTGATGAAGAAATGACTCGTATCGTGAAAGTACCCGTGCATACCCGGGACCCGGCCAAGATGCTGGCGCTGAACAGCCGTGCCGCTAAGCACTCAAGCAGATACCGATTACTGAGTAATCGGTCGTCCCATCAACATGGACTAAACAAGAGATGATGGCTCAGTACCACCCGGGCGTCCCCGCGGATGGGCCCCTATTTCGGTTGCGCAACCTATCCTAAACCTTTCACGATACAATATTTTTCCACCCTTTAGTTCTCCCATAACCCAAGATTTCAAGTTATATTACATGCAAATAAATCCGAAAATATGATAAACTAATCATGTCAAGATTAATACATATACATGTCTAGTAATAAGCAAGATGTGGTCCATGTCAAAATCAAGTTAACAGGCAAGTTAGGATCCATAGCACCATCAAGACATGTGTATATACTAACAAGGAAAATCCGGAATATTTTCATGTATCTTGTACAAGTAATTAGTATGTATATGTCGAAGTAAATATGATGGAATGTCAAAATCAAGTTGACAGGCAAGTCAAAATCCATGGCACTATCAAGACGTGTATGTACTAATAAGGAAAGTCCGGCATAATTTCGTATATGTTGTACAAGTAACTAGTATGCATGTGTCAATGCAAGTATGATGGAGTATAAAATGTTAGAATGAATGAATTTTCCAAATTCTAGAATGATTTCATGGTATGGAAAGTAGCAAAATTTATTAAACCTTACTAATGTATATATGTTTCAAGTAAACATGAATTAGCATAAAGGAATTATGACCTAATATAATAGCTTGCATAAAAGAAATATTTTAGTAAATTTAATGTAATACTTATATGAAACTCTCTCTTTAAAACATGATAATGAATAAATAAATAAATGTATATATATACATATTTTCTAACGGCAAGTGGAAAATAATTTTAAAATCATTACATTATACATGAAGAACTTATATGGAAAAATTCAAATGTATATCCAATATGATGAACATTCATAAAGGTAGTTTCTTTGTAATTTCAAAATAAAACATAGTTTAAGTTGTAACTTATAGTTTAAGCATAGGAGACCTTAAATAAAATCACAAATTTAATACATAAACATAGAGTAGAGTGTAAGAATCATATTTTTATATTTAAAATAATCATAGAGAATTTTGTATAAAAATATCACATTTCTAAAATTAAACAAATCAAGATTCTAAGTTAACCATAAACAATTAGAATTAGAAATAAAACATGAGAGGGGATGTGATTTTACTTGCCTTGATAGGTTAAGCAAGGTAAATCTATCTTGAGGCTAAAGAACTTCTCTTTTTATTCTTTTTCTCCTCTTTTCTTCTCTTTTCTTCTTCTTCTCTTTTCTTCTTTTCTCTTGAGTTGGAGTAGAAAAAAATAAAAGGAAGAGACTAATGAAAATAAAGGAGAGAAAACAAATGAAAGGAGGGGAAGAAAAGGATATAAATAAAGGAGATATATGGGGTAACATGATGGTTTGTCATTCTTGACCAAAGGACAAGTATGGTGAAGGAGGTATGGGTGAATAAAAACAAAATAGGAATATGACAAATGAATGCTAATAATAAGTTATTAGAGTTATTTAATATTATAATTTCAAATTAAACTAACCCAAAAAAAAGTCAAACTTAATCTTTACAAATCAAAGAAGAGAGACTAGTAAAAATATGTGTAGGACCCACCGGTGATTAAAATAATATTATTTTAAGTGACTATCTTAAAAATTTTAAGAAAATCATAAAAATATAGAAAAATGAGTCAAACACAACGCATTTATTTTGGGATTAATCTGATATCAAAAATGTAATTTATGATGAAATTAGGTTGTTACAGACAATAAGGGGGCTCTTGACCCGACAACAATTTAGGTAGAAACGCCGAGCCCAATCGGAAGTATGATGGTTCTAAATGCAAAGCTGAGAACCAGTCTAATCCAAAAACTTAAGCTGATAGGTAAAAACCCCAACTTTGTATTTAAATTCATAAACTTTTTTGTCATATTCGATATTAGACTATACTCACATATAAATAACTAATAATCTATATATTTATTATGAGTGTACTAACTTAATTTTATCAACCATCCACGTGGAGGACAGTGGGAGGACAGTGAGAACCAAACCCAAAGTTACTTACGTCACTCGATCAATTCGGACTTCAACATCGGCTTCACTCTCCCCAGACCATAACCTGGACCCTTGACCCGACGACAAGTTGGACCGAACCTGGGTTCTGGTACGATATGTTGGGGAGAAAATGTCGGATCCAACTAGGAGTATGATGGTTCTAAACTCAAAGCTGAGAAGCAGTTTGACCTAAAAACTTAAGTGATAGGTAAATATCCATAGACTTTTTTTGTCATATACAATATAGGACTATACTCATATATGAACAACTAATAATCCCCACTTTCATTGTGAGTATACCAACTTAATTTTAGTAACCATCCACGTGGAAGACCATAGGAAACCAAATCCAAAATTACTTTGGGCCATCCGACCACTTCGAGCATCAACATCAGCTTCACTTCCCCCTATCCCATAACCTGGACTTTTAACCCGACGACAATTTGGTCTGAATTTGGACTCTAATATCAATTGTTGGAGAGAAACGGCGGGCCCAACTGGGAGCATGATAAGCCTAAACACAAAGTTGAGAAGCAGTCTGACCTAAAAAGTTAAACTGATAGCTAGATACCTCAAATTTGTATTTAAACCCATAAATTTTTTTTCGTTAAATTCAATCTGAGACTATACTCACATACAAACAACTAACAATTCATTCTGAATGACTGTGCTTGATTCCTAAATTATATCTGATAACTTATTGATAAATGAAAGGTAAAATCAAGTTAGTCAGCTTTTTCATTGGATTTAGATGTAACCTCGCTAGAGATTTAATAGAGATCAAACCATTTCAATTTTTTGGGGATTGAAATATTTTCTAAGGAACGCCTAAACAATTCAAATGGTTTTCCAATATGGAGATATATTACATTAGCTGCTCAAGAGTGGAAGGATTTAAAAATACGCGCAATTAGCTTTCAACTTGACATGAACTAACACAACTCAGCTGCAATATTTGGGCTCACATCAACCAGCAAAGCAGTGAACAGCATTTGGAGGCATTAACAGTTCTATCATGCCCTACAAAATTCATTAGGATGGCTCGAAGAACATTTATTTAGTGTTGGATATCACAAAGACATCAGTTAGATTGTTTAGAGTCAGTAATGAATTGCCGTTGGAATCAACGTTACAGTTACTTGGTCTTAGGGTGTATTTATTTGTATATCTATTACTTTATTTATTTATTTAAGTTGATAGAGAAATAAGTGAAATATTGAGGTTTATACTATTTCTCAAGAATTCGAAGGTAAAATATATGAATATTTTATTACCATGTATCTACAATTTTTTGTCTGTCAAAAAAAGAAATGTTTTATTTTCCATCAATCTCTGTTTTTTCAAAAAAATAAATTCTTCCTGCTGTCTTTTTTTGGGAGTAATATATCATTAAATTTGAACCCAAGCGTGTGGATCCCACCCAAGGTCCCAGTCTCACTTGCTTTGCACCGCCGCGTACGAAGGTCCGCTGGCTTGACCCAAACCTGCTGCACGCTCAGCCTCTCTCGCTTGTGGTCTCGAGTCAGAACACGTGAACCAGCGAGTGCGACTCCAGAGTCCAGTCCCCCGCGCCAAGTGTCCGCGATAACTTGAAGACCAAGCCACGAGAAGATCTAGAACTTCCCTTGCGATAACTCATCTCGCGCGCCCTCCAGCTCCGCCCGTCGGGCGTAGCAGTCTGTGAGCCGGTGAGCTGGAGACGGCTGGGCTCTCCCTAGGGCGGAGAGATGACACGTGCGCGTCGCACGTGACACCCGCTTGGACTTTCGGCCTTATCCGGAGTCCTCGCCCTCACCTGCTCTCCTCTCCTCGCGTTTTCTGAGCTGGCGTCGCACGTGCGGAGTTTGTTTATGATATATATATATATATATATATATATATATATATATATATATATATATATATATATATATTTTTTTTTTTTTTTTTTTTTTTTTTTTTTTTTTTTTTTCTGGTACTCCTGCACATTAATTTGTTTGCGCGTTGGACTGTTTCCTGAGAGTTGAGAGGTTCAAAGCATGAGATTTGTCTGGGCTGGCAAGTGCTTGTGTATTTAATTTCATGCTGAGCGCTAAAGTACTGTGATACTTGAATTGACGACATGGTACCAGAGGATAGCATTTGGCACGTGCCAACGGCTGCAATTGGGAGATTCAAGATGCATGTCCGACAAAGAGCTATTGACCTTCGAGTTTTTTTTTTTTTTTTTTTTTTTTTTTTTTTTTTTTTTTTTTTAATTCTGCGAAATAAGAAATCTATAATGGTTAACCCGGCTAGCCCAGCCCAGCACAGCCCAGCCCGAGCTAGCGTCTGGCCCATGCAAGGGTAAGGCATGTTGGACGCGTTAGATTTTTTTTTTGGTGCCCACAGTTAATTAACGGTCACTCCGTATCGGGAATTTCTAACCAAGCACACAATTGGTCTTAGTGAGCACACTCTTCTTAGTGAGCCCACCCTTCATTTTCCATACTGCCCCTGTCCCCCACCTCGCCCATCTTATTTCTCCCTTATCTATCATCCATCCCAGCCCTCACCTCTCTCTCTTTATTGTCATCTCTCTCTTGAGCCTGCCTCTCTCTCTCTCTCTCTATCACTCAGCTGTCCTATCTCTCTCTCTCTCTCTCTCTGACTCTCTCCTTCTCTCTCTTTCTAGAAGGAGTGTAGTATGGCAGTAGAAGACAAGGTTAACTTTGACAAGAAAATAAATGGCAACACTTGTAAATTTATTCAAATTCAAGAGGTGGGCTCACTGAGCTGTACTCATCTAGAAATTTCCCTCCGTATCTTGGGGTCTCTAAAGGAGCACACCACGTTTTCAAGTGCGCCTACTAGATAGAGTATCTTTTAGTCCAGACAATTTTTAAGTGGGCTTACCAAGAAAAATAGTGTGCTCATTTAGAAACTCCCATCGGCATGCATATGCATTTTTCCATACAAGTCCTTGAAGAACTGAAGTATGGCATATAAGATCCTACAGTCAATCAGTTGTTTTCTTTATTCTTTTTGTTCAAGGAGTAAAATTATTTACGTTTAGGCGTATAAGTTGATTTGGCTTGGGTTTGGTCAAACTTCTGTCTGCCAAGAATCCAACTGAATTTGATTCCGCCCAATTTAAACTGACCGGAATTGATTCTGAACCCCAGCACAATTTTGGTTAGGTTTGAATTTGAGTTCATTTTAGATTTTTGGGCCTAAGGCCTACAAATTAAAATTTTCTGAAAAGAAATATGTAATCGACCCACTTTCAAGACATATAATTGGCTTGTTTTGCTATTTAGCACACTGAGATAAAACTTCAAAAATAATAATTATAACACAATAATTATTTTACCAAAAAACAATTCAAAATAATACTTTAAAAAAATTATTCACAACAACTTCGAGAATGAAACAACCAAGGAAATATAAGAAGAAGCATCAATACTATATAACATTGAAATCAAACCACTAAACTAGTATACCGTAAAGTGTTCCCAAAAAAAAAAAAAAAAAAAAAAAAAAAAAAAAAAAAAATTACAAACTCTAAAATCTAGTGAACATAAGTTACACGACGATTAATACTACCTATAAGGGATATATCACCAATGATTTCCAAGACACAAATAATATAATTGAGTGTACAATTTTGAAGTCCAGAGAGTTGAGAGGATAAAGAGCTGAGTTTTTGAGCCTTTGAGATAGCAAATAGTTCTTGGCAATTGGTATTAGAAGTGATGGCAGGTAGCATCGAGAGTGGTGGCCCCGATGGTGTAGCATACATGGAGCTGTTGGAGTTTATAATATTTCAAAGTTCGGTATTTCTCTTTTGAGTCCAGTCGTACCGAGTAAGGCCATCGAAACAATTTTTGATGGACGTAACTTTAAATTCGTAACTTCAAATGTCATCTGGTCTTTGCGGTTACTAAGTTTATAATATTTAAAAAAATTTTTTGCAAATCCGAAAAATATTTCCAAATCGACTAATTTCATAATATTAAATATTCCTTCTAATTATTTTGAAATTTTATTTATTTTATTCCGGATATCGAAATATCAAACGGATAATTTTTTAGTATTATTCTCGTTCAGTACTACTATCATATTTAGAAAATATTTACCGAAGCCGTAAATAATAAAATATTAAATGAATTAAAAAAAATTTTGAACACACATCCATAGCTAAATTTCTAAGGGCACACCTCGAGAAATTTGATCGGTTTGAGCTGTCGAGAGGGAATTTTGTGTGGCAAGGTTGGAGTTTACGTGGTTAGCAGATGTTTAAGCCTTAATCACTACGTTTGGTTAATGTACGAGACTGCCATTATATTTGAAATAAACCTCTCCACATTGTTTCTCTTCTCTTAAAAAATCAAGGAAATAAAATTGAGCCCACAA
Source organism: Dracaena cambodiana (assembly GCA_036321105.1). Classification (NCBI taxonomy): domain Eukaryota; kingdom Viridiplantae; phylum Streptophyta; class Magnoliopsida; order Asparagales; family Asparagaceae; genus Dracaena; species Dracaena cambodiana. Next base: position 15,150,730 of record JAYEPQ010000011.1, on the reverse strand, counting down.
ACACACTCTTAATCATCACCCTCTCTCAATCAGCACCGCATCCTCCTTCACTTCTTCTCACTCTCTCCACGCAAGAAACATTCTCCATGCCAAAACCAGAGGAAGAAAAAAATAAAATAAAATAAATAAATCAAATCGAAATCAAGAAGAGATAAGTAATACTATTATTCTTTGTTCTTTTCTAGAAATATTTATTTAATTTATATTTTATGTACATAATTCATTTTTTATCTTATGCTCGACACACAATTTGGACTATTATTTCATGAACATGCTTGGCTTATATTTTGGACTATTAATTCACAAATGGGGTTTACAATCTCGTATTTTATAATTTATAACATAATATATATGTAATGGCTTGTATACCTGTGGAATTTCTTCTATTTATTAAATAACTCTTATTTTAGCATAAGAGTAATACTCCCATGAAATTGTTACTCCTTTGTTATTTGATGTATGGAGAGAAGGACTACGGTTAGTACTAGTACACTACAGTATAAGTACTATTATAACTATACTAAACTTCTTCTAATTATCATGGGAATAGTTAATATTATAATTATTTCTAAACTTCTTCTAATTATTATGATCATGTGAATATTACATCTGTTTACAAAGTTTGATATAATACAGAATTTAGTTATACCAATTAATAGGATAAGTTAATAAGTATACATAATTAAATTATGAGTTAACCTTTACAAAGTTATTTGATATAAATAACTCTTATTTAGCATAAGAAATCTCACGGTCCGAATTTCTTTTATCCGATGGATTTTGCATTCAAATGAGCAACCACCTATGATTTTTCCCTGGGATTGTGGGGCCCACCTTGTTTGAGTGTCTACTTTTTAAGAGTGAACATGATCATGAATTAAATTGATTTTTGACTCTCAGTTTCTAATAAAGGACATGTACACAATTTGACTTGGTAAGTAGTATGTTCCTATGAGTTCATGTATATGTATTATTGACATAGAAATTGAGAGAAACTACATGATGGATAACAACCGTAGCATATAATAATCATGTTAGCCATTTCTTGTTAGATGCTAAGGACTTATACTACAACACTGTGTGGTACTGAGTTACAATTTGATACATTAGTCCCAATAAGGGTGACATCTATTACTGTTTCATAGTACGGGGTTTGTCTAGCAGCACCTAGCGATGCGTCATGGGTTAGCACCATGAATTTGGGCCGGGTCCCGGGTATGTACGGGCACTTGTACAATAAGAAAAACTATCCGCCATCTTATCAATCATTTAGTTTCAAATGCTAACAAGAACACGACCTAGACTTGTAATTTTTACATGGTATTTACCCACTATTTATAAATGACATATATAGTCTTGCTATTCTATTATTCATTATTCACGTGACACGTTTAACACCAACACAATTTATTCACATATTTTTTTTATCTCCAATACTATGATAGTACAATTTTTTTTAGGGTTAATTACAGTCAGACCCCTTGTAGTATTGGGGGTGTATCACTTAACACCCTTGAATTTTGAAACTCTCAAAAACCCCTGGACTTTTAACACTGTTAGTTAGAGTTTGTGATTGTCACTCTCTTTAAACACTAAAGTGCACTCACGGCCCTGAATTTCCTATTCCACCCTCACAACTCCCTACACACTCCCTCTCTCTTTCTCTCCTTCCTCTCTCTCTCTCTCTATTGCACTCCTTGCTAGTAGCTACAGCAGCACAGCTGCAGCAGCTGTGCTTGCTGCTGCTGCAGTCTGCTGCAGCAGCTTGCACTGCACTGCTCAGTGCATGCTGCTGCTGCTAGCAGCTGCTGCTGCTAGCACCTAAGAGGACGGGGAGAGGGAGCGGGGGGGGGGGGAGAGGGAGGCGAGTGAGAGAGAGATGGATCGCGCTGGGGGAGGGAGGGGGTTGAGAGAAAGATTGAGCGCTGCTTTATATCCTAATTTTGGTTAATTAGGGGTATTTTGGACTTTTTAAAACACGTGCACATCACGTAGCCTGCTTATTCACAGTCAATTAACGCCGTTAGGAAGTCCAAGGATTTTTTTGAGAGTTTTAAACTTCATGGGTGTTAAGTGATACAACTCCAATACTACAGGGGGTCTGACTGTAATTAACCCCTTTTTTTATTTATGTTACTTGTTGGGTTTAATCCTCTAGATTCTGAACGCAGGTTTGGAAGGCGAAGAAAGGGAACCAGTCCCAACTTAAGACCCGTACTTCAATGAACAAACCAACCGAAAGTAAGCAGTGAAGTACCTTATCGAGAACCTTTGTATATTTTGTTTATATTTTCTTTTGCCTGGGCATTGCTTTTCTTTTTTATTCTTTTGTATTCATATTTAGAGCAATATGCCATCTTATATAATTAACGTTTTGTATAAATAAAATCATTTCAGTTTTAGACATATTATTTATTAATCTGATTGTGTTAGTAGTTACGGTTATTCCAAGATCTTGTGACTGTCGGGTAGTTTAGTATTATTTTAAGTAGCGTCATCTATTTTGGAAAGTAACTAAAAAACGGGAGCGTTACAGGGTGGTATCAGAGCCTATGCTAGGTGAAAGACCATATGACTACTGCCATATAAGAACATGTCTGTGACTAATTCTTTCTAATTTTCCTTATTTCTTTGATAATTGATCTAGTATCGTGCATGTCCTATTATTTCCTATTTGTTTGAATTATCTATCATTGGAATTCTTTTTATTGATTCATATCTGGTCCGTTGCAGAATAATGTCGATCTAATCTTCTGCAAGTTCGAGTACAAATCTGATGGATGAGATCTCTGAGCTTAGGAACTTAGTGTAAAGAATAGAACAAACACAACAAACCTCGACAATGTTGTTAGAGAGAATGTTGCAGTCCAAGGAGCCAGAAAGGAACGGAATGGTATCAGAATTTCGGAGGCTACTGCCGTCAATGTTTTCTGGAATGCAAGGGCCATTAAAGATTGAACAATGGATTGTAGATATGGAGAATTTTCTGAAAGCGACAAAAATTCTGAAGGAGAATTGGGTGGAGGTGGTATGTATTCAGTTGACTGATGTGGCCAGAACATGGTGGCTTGTCGAAGAGGCAAGGCACCAAGAACCTCTAACTTGGGAGAAGTTCGTTGAGCTATTTCTTACTAGATTTTTTCATGCATCAGCAAAACGGGAAATGAGAAAGAAATTTCTGGAGCTATAATAAGGAGGCTGGACTGTGGATGCATATGCCGCTGAGTTTGTGAGACACAGTCGTTTTACCCCAACCCTAGTAGCTGATGGGGAGGAGAGAGCACACTTGTTCCAGAAAGAACTGAGGCATCATTTGAGGGAGCATTTAGCAGGTCATAAATATAAGATTTACTCAAAAGTATTCGAAGCAGCATGTCGCTTAGCGTAAGTATTCAAGGAGAGGAGACCAGTGACATTTAAAAGGTCATTTGAACAAGGAATAAGCTCATCAACCAGGAGGTTTGATGGTCCACAAGTAAAGAAGCAGATGATACCAAATCGAAGTTAGATAATCTGTAAATTCTACCATATACCGGGACATACTTAGAAGGAGTGTAGAAGAGCCTAATGATTGTGTCTGGCATGTGGATCTGCCAGTCACCAAATGAGTGATTATCCAAAGGTTCAACAACATGCAGTATCAAGGGTCCCATTCCAGCCAACAGTCAGACCATCAACATCATCAGCCCAGAGAGTTCCAGGACCGGACCAGAGAAGACCTTTAGAGACCCCACAATAAGTCTATGCCAAAACCCAAGGAAGAGCAGGTCGGAGACAGGGGCAAGTTAGACTGATGAATGCTGAAAAAGTCCAAACTACTAGGGGAGTCATAGCAGGTATAATTCCAATTGGCAATGCACCAACAACTGTTATATTCGATTATGGAATTTCACATTGTTTTATCTCTATCTGTACGCCCGAAAATTACATCTTTGATTCCATTGCAAAATTGATGAGTTACAATGAAAATTCATATTACAAAAAGAAAATAGGATCGTTACAAGAACGGGAATATTAATGGATTCCCTTTTTAAGTGGGTTCGGGTGGCGGTGGAGTCTTGCTGCTGCCTCCGTTGACCGTCCGACCAGGAGAAGATGGCTCTGCTCTTTTCTTTGATCTCACGAGCTCGCCCGTAATCGTCCCAAAGTCTTCCAATCCAAAAGTCCTCTCTCCGGTTAAATTCATGTGTTTTATAGACTGAGGAAGCTCCAAATCCGGCTTGATTATTCCTGAAAAATCGGATCACGGAATATTAGCGAACTAAAATAGGAAATAAATAATCGGAAAAGAACGGAAAACAACCCGCGGGTTGGCACCTGCGGGATCGCTCCCGCGGGTGCTCCCACGGGCACCCGCGGGTTGCAACCCGCGGGTGCAACCCGTGGGTGTGCCCACTTAGCAATTTTTTTCTTTTGGTATCTACATAACCCCCTCCAAAGTTTTCGAAGTTCTGTATTGAACCGTACTGAATTTCGAAATACTTTGGATTCTTTAATTTTGGTTATAGACCTTTTAAAAGATTTGGTCGATAGAGATAACTGTTAACATATTCATTTATTCAATGACAAACAGAGGTATGATTTTAACGTACTCATTAGAGGACAAGCAGAGACATGATGTTAACATGCTTATTTTAGGTCAAGCAGAGGTATAATATTAACGTGCTTATTTTAATCCTAACCATTCAGTGACATCTAGTATGACGAATCAGGAAAAGACAGAGGTGACATTAAACGTGTCTTGGAGTTTAACCTATTCAGAGGATCTGGTCGTGATAGGGACAAGCTGACTAAACAGAGGTGACGGTTAACGTATTTAGTTTTGGAATCGGACTATCAGAGGTAACTGTTAACTTGATAGGGAGGTGATTTTCGTCAGAGGTGATTTTCAACTTAATGATATCAAAAGCACGTTCATCAGAGGTTGTAATGTTGGACTTAATGAAGTATGAATTTTTATTTCTGTCAGAGGTGAAATCTTAACGTGACAGGGGATCGATTTAATTAGGATTTTATCTCTTTTGATTTTGAATTATGATGTCAGGGGTATGATTTTAACTTGACAAATATTTTGGAGTGTCGCTTGCTCTGTTGGAGCAAAATGACAAGAAAAGTTTTGCTGTCAGAGGTGAAATCTTAATGTGACAGGAGATTTATCTGATTAGGATTTTTACCAAACCCCCAGCTATCAACGGGTTTGATTTGCCTTTACCAACTACCGTTTGAGTTGGGCTAGCCATGCTATTCCCCTCAGCATGGTGAGTTGTCAAGAATTTCATTTGGGCTTAAATACCAAACTTTTCCTCTTCCCTTTGCCTTAGCAGCTTAGGGCAGTGATGTATTCTTATATTCGGATAAGAATACTGTTGTGACAGATTTGTCGTGGGATTTTTAGCAAACCCCCAGCTATCAACAGGTTTGATTTTGCCTTTACCAAGTACCGTTTGAGTTGGGCTAGCCATGCTATTCCCCTCAGCATGGTGAGTTGTCAAGGATTTCGTTTGGGCTTAAATGCCAAACTTTTCCTCTTCCCTTTGCCTTAGCAGCTTAGGGCAGTGATGTATTTTTATATTCGGATAAGAATACTGTTGTGACAGATTTATCGTGGGATTTTTAGCAAACCCCCAGCTATCAACAGGTTTGATTTTGCCTTTACCAAGTACCATTTGAGTTGGGCTAGCCATGCTATTCCCCTCAGCATGGTGAGTTGTCAAGGATTTCGTTTGGGCTTAAATGCCAAACTTTTCCTCTTCCCTTTGCCTTAGCAGCTTAGAGCAGTGATGTATTCTTATATTCGGATAAGAATACTGTTGTGACAGATTTATCGTGGGATTTTTAGTAAACCCCCAGCTATCAACGGGTTTGATTTTGCCTTTACCAACTACCGTTTGAGTTGGGCTAGCCATGCTATTATCCTCAGCATAGTGAGTTGTCGATGGTTTCGTTTGGATTTAAATACCAAACTTTTCCTCTTCCCTTTGCCTTAGCGGCGTTGGGCAATTCATACTTTTACCCCCAGTATGAATGGGCTGGCGAGAAATCTATTCTCATCCCGTAGCTTAACGACATTGGGTGATTCATACTTTTTACCCCCAGTATGGTGGGGTTGGCGAGAAATTTATTCCCTTCCCGTAACTTTAGCGGCGTTGGGCAATTCATACTTTTTACCCCCAGTATGGTGGGGTTGGCGAGAAATTTATTCTCTTCCCGTAGCCTTAGCGGCATTGGGCAATTCATACTTTTTACCCCCAGTATGGTGGGGTTGGCGAGAAATTTATTCTCTCCCCGTAACCTTATCGGCGTTGGGTAATTCATATTTTTTACCCCCGTATGATGGGGTTGACGAGAAATTTATTTTCTCCCTGTAGCCTTGTCGGCGTTGGGTAATTCATACTTTTTACCCCCGTATGATGGGGTTGACGAGAAATTTATTCTCTCCCCGTAGCCTTGTCGGCGTTGGGTAATTCATACTTTTTACCCCCAGTATGGTGGGGTTGACGAGAAATTTATTCTCTTCCCGTAGCCTTGTCGGCGTTGGGTAATTCATACTTCTTTTTTTTTATATACTTTTTTTTATTATGAGGGTTTAAATTAACCGCCCTGAGCTCGTTTTGGAAATTATTGTGAGCCCAAGTGGTACCTTTAGACCACACACATTAGATGTGTCGGAGTTAGCTCTAACTCATTTTTTGTTCAGCTTTGAGCTGAACTGCTCCAGCGTCAATCAACGCTTGAATTTTATCTTTTAAGATAAAATAATTCTTTGTAGGGTGACCTACAATCCGATGGTATAGGCAGTAATTCGGATCGTTAGTCTTTCCAATTTCTTCAGGCCTCTTGCTTTCCGGCAAGTTGAGCATCTTGCGTTTGCTGAGTAGGTTGAACATAGTAGCAGTATGTTCATCCTTGAACGAATACTGCTTTTGAAGTCTGGGCGACTTTCCTGTGTTGCTTGTAATTGGCCATCTTTTCTGCTTCGGTGTACTTTCTACCGCCATTGCCATTATGTCTTTCCCTTTGGAACGGGAAAACTGGAATGGAGGTTCATTTGTACTGCCTCCGGTTGTAGACTGTTGTTCTTCGAGGCGTCGAAGTATTTCTTCAGCCTGTTCACCCTGTTTAAGCAGATCTTTCCATGATTTTGATTCGACCGAGCCCATCTTATTTAGGATATCGGTCAACAAGTTGTGTCTGCAAGTTTCCACAAGCGTGTCCTGTGTTATGCCATGTGGGCATCGAACAGAAAGCTCTCGGAATCGCTCGACATAAGTTTTGACCGTTTCGCCTTCTTCTTGCTTCGCCGCTAGCAAAGATAATATGGAGACTTCTGTATCATCTTCAAAGAATCGGGCTAGGAACTCACGTTCTATATCAGCCCAAGATTTAATTGTTCCCTGGGGTAGCTGCATTAACCAAGTAAATGCGGGCCCCCGTAAAGTGCTCGCAAATATCTTAGTCATAGTCGGATCATTCCCCATGAGATGTCCTGTCTGCGACAGGAAGTAGAAGATATGCTGTTACGGCGAACCTCTACCGTCGAATGACTGAAGATTCAACGGTTTGTATTTTGCAGGGTAAGGTACAGTCTCCCATTCTATAGGATAGGGACGGACTACCCCTATCTCTTGCAATTTCTTTCGATGAAGAAGAGCTTGTAGTTGATTCTCCATCTTCTCTATTTTCTCTGCGTGAGGGTTAATGATAACCTTCACTTTCTCTTCCTCTCTTGAATGAGGAGGAATTTCTTCATTCTCGTCCTCGCTGTCTTCATTTATTTGGACGGGTTGTTTTCCTTTTTGCCGACCAGAAATGGACGACGAGGATTGGTTCCTCCTAGTTTGAGCCAGCAACTCAATCAAAAGTTGTTTCATTTCTTCTATGGTCTCTTCTTACTGTTCGATACGTTTTTCTTGTCTCTCAAGCCTTTCAGAGACTTCTTCTAGAAGCGCGCCCTCTGATTCGATAGAAACTCCTTTTGATTCTGGAGTGATTTCCTTATCCGAAGGGTTATTTCCAACCACCTTTTTGCCTTTATTAACCATATTTGATGAGGCAGCAGGTAGATCGGTTCCAGAGTACGCCTTTTTCACCGTACGTATTCTTTTAGGTTCGGTGATCCGCTTAAAAACTGATCGTTTTGAATTGCACTGGCAGTTTGATAGAACAGTTGAGATCAGCTGTTCACATTGGCAGTGAGGAACATTTTGTGAGGAGTTCTTCTTCCAATTGAGATACTCTCTCAAATCTTAAGATATTTTCTCCTCTCTATTTGCATCTTGACGCATTTTGCGTCGCAAATTTGGTTCATAATACTGGAGAGTTTGCAATATTTCAGGGCTGAAAGCTTTTCCCATATCAACACGGTCTCTTTTATGGAGTCTTCTAGAGTGTGTGTTGGCTTGCGCAATTGCACGAGCCCCGCACGCATCTGACTTATCCTTCGGAATATGTTCATCCGAAGAGGAACTTGAAGACATATCCTCATGTGAGTGCATGAGCACATCCTTATATTTGTTTGAAGAGGAACAGGATGGTATACCTGAGAGAGTAACCAAAAAGTTAGGTGTACGCTGTGTGCTCACTGCGCGTGTGCCCGAATAGACATCAGAACCAACCCCTGATTTTTCCTGCGGAGTGCAACCCGAAGGAAACCCGCGGTGTGCAACACGCGGTTGCAACCTCGGGATTGCACCCGCGGGGTGCAACCCGCGGTTGGAACCGCGGGTTTCCACCCGCGGGGTGCAACCCGCTGTTGGAATCGCGGGTTTCCACCCGCGGTTGCAACCGCGGGGTTGCACCCGCGGGGTGCACCACGCGGTTGGAACCGCGGGTTTCCACCCGCGGTTGCCCCCGTGCGGTGCAACCCGCACTTCTGCCTGCGGATTTTCATTTTTGAAAATTTTCTTCTCTGATATTTCCTGATTTGGATTTTCTGACAGCAATTTTCCAGAGGCACTGTTGAGGGGGGCCCGTTGGGCTCTACGCCTTAGGTTTCTCTTTTGGGAGCGGGTCAGGGACTGGTTTGACTTTTGGCTTGACTTTGGAATGGACAATAACGCCGTGTTCTTGACAGACGATGACTAGTTCGAACGGGCGATAACGTCTCATAAGTTTTCATAGGCGATGACGCCTTTCCGGTGGGCGATGACGCCTCACCTTTTTTCATCGTCACCCGGCGATGACAACTAGGCTCCGAATCAGAGAAAGAAAGAAATTCCTCATATTTTTGCTGGTCAACTTCTATGACCAGCGTCTCAACCATTGAGCCAATCGGCACCCGGTCGGACTGCGCCACCAGATTCTCTGTGGCAAACAGAGGGGCTCCCACTGTGGTCGCCAGTTCTTGTACGCCCGAAAATTGCATCTTTGATTCCATTGCAAAATTGATGAGTTACAATGAAAATTCAGATTACAAAAAGAAAATAGAATCGTCACAAGAACAGGAATATTAATGGATTCCCTTTTTAAGTGGGTTCGGGTGGCGGTGGAGTCTTGCTGCTGCCTCCGTTGACCGTCCGACCAGGAGAAGATGGCTCTGCTCTTTTCTTTGATCTCACGAGCTCGCCCGTAATCGTCCCAAAGTCTTCCAATCCAAAAGTCCTCTCTTCGGTTAAATTCCTGTGTTTTATAGACTGAGGAAGCTCCAAATCCGGCTCGATTATTCCTGAAAAACCGGATCACGGAATATTAGCAAAATAAAATAGGAAATAAATAATCGGAAAAGAACGGAAAACAACCCGCGGGTTGGCACCTGCTGCCACCCGCGAGATCGCCCCCGCGGGTGCAACCAGCGGGTGTGCCCACTTAGCAATTTTTTTTTTTTTTTTCTTTTGGTATCTACACTATCATGTTTGTTTCCCACAATTTATTGATTTTGCAATCTTACCGGCGAGGTGAGATATTAAGGCTGGGAATGGTAGTATCGTTAGTAATAAGGAGTGTAGATTATATCTTTTAGTGATTAGTAGTAGAGAATTTTATACCAACTTGCCAGTTATCAATGGAGGAGGATATGATGTTATTTTAGGTATGGATTTGTTAAGTACATTCCATGAGGTGATAAATTATAGGAGAAGAAGAGTAATATTTTATATTTCTACTTGTTCAGAGTTTGAATTTGTTGGCGGAAATTAATCCATAAAGCCGGATGAATCTAAGCTATCCCCAAAGGGAGGAGTTTTAGAAGTTATGGAAGTAAGAGAATGAATGATCCCATCAGTATTAGAATTCTTATTTATATTTCCTGAAAAGATACATATTCTACTACCAGTAAGGACAACAGGATTCACTATTGATATTATCCCTGAGACTGAACCAGTTTGTATGCCACCTTATCGAATGAGAGTTGCAAAATTAAAAGAGCTTAAGAGACAAGTAGATGAGTTATTGAAATTAGGTTTTGTGATACCTAGTGTTTCATTTTGGAGAGCTACAATATTATTAGCAGGAAAAAAAGATGAAAGTCATAAATTAAATCTTCATGTGCAATATACTTGTCAAATCTACCAAGAACTTGTCGAAGGAAGTTGACTTCCTCTTAGCAATCGGTTTCCTTAGACCTTTGTGACAAATCCCATTCGTTAGGGTGACTAGGGAATTGTCTAATAAGTGGTCATTGGTTTGAAGTTGAATGTCAGTGAACCTCTAGAAAAAAATCTAATAAGGTCATGTCCAATTTGTAATATCCCAAAATTTGTGTTACATGTATCTTTTCTTTGGGTTCGATCGTGCCAAATTAATATTGCTGGGTTAATTTGGATAATGAAATGACTTTTAGAAACAACTTTAAATCTATAATTCCAAATAATTTTCAGTCTTTGCAGTTATTATTTTTCTAATATTTATAATTTTTAAAAAAAATTCCACGAACTTCGAAATTTTTTTTGAAATTTGCTAATTAAATAATATTATATTACTCTTCTAATTTTTCAGTATTTTATATCTTTTATTTTGGATATCAAATAAATGTATAGAAATTTTTTTTAGTATTTTTCTCAATGACCATCACATCTTTTATTAATTTGGTGTATTTGGACTCGGAAGTGATAATTATTAATTAAAATCAAAATAATAAAATATAACACCAAACCATTTTTCCTTAACTATGTCGGTAGCTTGCTAGCAAACGGAGGTTTAGTATGGCAATTAAAGGGACCAGCAAGTAAGAGGTTTGCTTAGTTATGAAGTTTTAAGTACTTACCAAAGTATCATTGGACTTATTAAAACCTTAATCCCCTTTCTCCTCCATTCATTCTTTCGCAGACGCAACAACACTCTCCCACTCCCCCTCTGCTCATTATTAACGCCACCTCAAGTGGATGATTTTCCTCAGCAACCAAAAAAAAAAAGAAAAGAAGTAAAAATCAAAATTTCACTCAAACACTTTCACATAACAATGAAGTAATAGTAAGGAAGAGCTGGAGTATCCCATAAGAAAACAAAAATAATTAGGCAAGTAACACTCTTATCCCTATTTCATTCTTTTCCTTGGGAAATTTCTTTATTTATATATGTGTGTAAGTAATTTATTTTATAATTTAGCTTGGTTCATGTTTTAAGCTATTAATCTAGTATGACCTCCTAGGATATTTGTGTGAATAATAATAATAATACTAATAATAAAATAATAATAATAATAATAATAATAATAATAATAATAATAAAGTTATTATATGATATTTTTGTAGAAAATTGCAATAGGTATGGTTTTTTTTTTTTTTTTTTCCCTCTATAACCAAAATCCAACCTGTAGTGGGTTGGATTGAAAAAAAGGCTATGGGACATGGGCCGGTAAACTCTAGTAGGCTGCATTAGGCTCTAGTGGGCTAAATTGAAAAAAAAAAAAAAAAAAAAAAAAAAGAGATATAACCTCTAGTGGGCTGGATTGGAAAAGAAAAATAAATGTGTAAGCTCAAATGAGATGCAGTAGGCTCTAGTGGGCTGGATTAGAAAAAAGAGAAAAAGAAAGAGATGTAAGCTTTAGTGGGCTGCAATAGACTCTAGTAGGCTGGATTGAGAGGAAAAAAAGATGAAAAAAGAGAGGATATGATTACCAAGGAGTGTAAACCATGGTTTACTGACATATTTAAATGTAATAATGGCCAACTATAGGGGAATCGAGGATTAGCTGGGTGAAATAAATATCTTAGTTAAGTTCAAATGAGATACTTAACAAAAACAAAAGATATCATTACTTTCTCCGTTTGTTTTACTAGGGAAAAATCTTCTACAATTGGATTTTTGTATTTTGTTACATAAAGATCTTGTTGATATACAAAAACATCGTCAATACTAGTAATTTAACTATTTTGGTATTTTATATTTAGAGTAATGAAATGTGGATTTTATTACATAGTAATTTAAAAGATTCGATGACTGAATAATTGAATGATTGACAATATTAGGCATGTACACGATAATAAAGGATTATGCCATGTCTTTATAGGTAATGTGTACCATGTATCTGAAACTCGAGGATGAGGAGAAACTATACAATAGATGAGCGTCATGTCGAATAAGAATTAGTGTGATGCTAAGGCCGAGAATCTCTTATAGCAGTGGCCTTAATGATACTGGATTATCAAGTGACGATTAATATCCAGTGTGGTATATTTGTTACTGTTATATAGTACGGGTATGAATGGTAATACCTAGAGGTATAACATATTTCAGTGATGTTGGCAGTGAAAATTTCTAAGTAAATAGAGTTTTCCACAACAGAACGCGGAGCTAATCTATAGCTCCGCGTCTGGCTATTTTTAGTCTCGCGTTTGAGTAAACGCGGAGATGTCCGATAGCTCCGCGTTAGCTCCGCGCACTGGTTATTTAGCGCCGCGTTTTGATGCGATTAAAGTTTTGCATGAGCATATAACCAGAATTTTAAATTGATTGAGATTATAATTTGGGCTTATCCAAATACCAAATCAAATCCAATCAGAATTCTAAATCAAGAGATTTAAATCAATATTAAATATTTGATTGGAATCCTTGATGAGAACAAATTCTATTCAGATAGAAACTCTCTCAAATCTTCCTGGGGCTATAAATACCTTCTTGGTGAAACCCTAGGGAATCTTTGGATCTTTTTGGAGGTTTTTGGTAAAGTTCGAGTTACGCGTGAGAGTCTTGAACGAATCAAAACCAGAGATCAGAGGTCTTCTTCTTCATTCTTTCGATCCTTCGGCAATTCAAGTACGCGAGAGAGCCTTGAAGCCTTTTGTGATCGTCTTCCTCTTAGAGAATTCAAGTTACGCATAGAGCCTTAGATTCGTGAAGAGCAAAGACCAAGAAGATCGTCTACAGTCGGCCGATATCTTCAAAAGAGAAGATTTCAACGCACCGATCGTCCAAAGGAACTACTATAGATCCCATCGCCACTGATCCCACACAAATATTGTAAAAGAGAGAGATTGAACTATAAGATCCTCTCGTTTGTTCTCTTTTTATATCTTGTTCACTTCTATTATAATTCAAGCTTATTCAATGGAAGGAAGCAAAGAAACTTTTGCGGCGAACAAACTAGCGACCACAGTGGGAGCCATCTCTTTCACTGATGAAGAGATTGTGGAGTAATCGGACGTTGACTTGATCGGATGCAAAGTAGACACGCTGGTTGTTAAAATCGACCAGCAGAAGTACGAGGAGTTCCTCTCCTCTGGATCAGGTGACTTGGATGAGACACGACACTATCGGCGCATGTACTCCAATACCCGAGTGACGGGTAGAAAGGTATCCACCGAGAGATGGGGATCCTTGGAGACTGCGGCTATAGGTCCGGAGTTTACACAAGAAATCCTAGCCGAAGATGAGCTTCCGACTGCCGAAGAAGACTTGGGAACTAGATTGACCAGAACCCAACTCCGAAACAGGAACCGGAGAGCGAGGCGTAGAGCCCTCAAAGCCCGTCTTGGACGCGGAGCTAATAGCAAAGGACGCGAGGCTATGGTCCCTCGCAAACTGGCTCATGCTACCCGCGAGACCAGTCTCTACCGCGTTAAACGCGAAGTTACAACTTGCCTTAAAAGTAAGGAAAAGCTAGCGTGTGATATTCCGCGCGAGGCTATTGCTGAGCCTAGCGAGAGACGCGAAGCCAGCAAGATTTGCGCTAGTCGCAAAATATCTAACACTCGCGAGAGACGCGAGTATAAAAATTTTGTAAAGCCAACGTGTGATATTCCGCGCGAGCCTATTGCTGAGCTAAGCGAGAAACGCAAAACTTATGACACTCGCGAGAGACACGAGTATAAAAATTCTTTGAAGCCAGCGTGTGATATTCCACGCGAGGCTGATACTGGGCCAAGCGAGAAACGCGAGGTCAGTAATACTTGCAATAAATGCAAGACTTCTGATACCCGCGAGGAACGCGAGGACGATTGGCAAATAGTTGTCAGTCGTAAAAATCGTGCTAGGCGCGAAGCCATGATCTGCGTTAATCGCAAAGATAAGCCAGCGTGCAAGAACTTCCCTTCACGTGGGACTACTATTCCAGAAGCTAAATTTCTGAAGACACGCCAAGCCAGCGAGAAACGCAAGGTTAATGTGGCAAGATGCGGAGCTATTCCTCAGCCCCGCGCTATGAGACGCGAAGCTACTTCTAAGCCCCGCGAGGATCAATCCGACTGCATAACCAGGGATGATCATTCAAAGAAGCTTCAGTGGGTTCCTAGACCCTCCCAAAAGTCAGATAGACTTCGTGATTCCATGGTTAAAGACGCTGATCTCAGGGATTATCTCTCCAAGAAGAGAAGCATAGATCAACTCCAAAATGAACCTGTTTGTCACTGTCAGCAGCTCATGACGGCAGTGTCCGCTGTAATGGACAACTGTGGCTGCATCAAGAGCAGGGTATCTATGTTTGATCGATTGACCGAGTCGGACAAGAACCCTACAAAGAAACCAAAGACTGCTTCCCTAAAGCACTGGAGAGCTGTAACCTCCAACATGGTGGGAAATGGAAAGAAAATTATAGAGACGGATGATGATTCAGAATCGAGCGATGAAGAACCGCATCGTATTACTCGACTAAAACCAGGAGCCGTTCCGCCTAGAAATTATAAGAGGCTCGCAGGGGGTTTTTACGATGAGGACAGCGATAATTCAGCTATAGCCTCACCTCGTTCCTCTGCATCGTCTCGACTACAGAAGTCAGCATCTCACATGGCAGATAAATCTGATGATATCAATCAGAGATTTGAAGCTCAAGAAAGAATGATTCGAGAGCAGCAAAAGACGATTGAAGGCCTTAAAGTCATGCTATCAAGATTTGTTGAAGATAATGTCAAAAAGGGCAAAGAAATTCCAAATGAAGAAGAACAGGAGGAGAAAGCCCACTCGATGCATGAGGACAAGGATAGATTTTCTTTTCATGATCCGAATGAAGAAAAGCTTGAAAAATTACAGAATTAACTCGAAGTTTTGATGCGTAAAAAGGAGTTGAAAGAAGCAGGGGTCTCAAGACCGTATTCTCCTGAATGGGATACGATACCATACCCACAGAAGTATAAACCGCTCAAGTTAGAGCCATACGACGGGAAGGGATCGCCCAGTCAGCATATATATTACTTCTTGTCCCAAGCAGGACATTTAATGGGTAATGACCCCATTATGACCAAAGTATTCGCAAGTATTTTGCGAGGGCCTGCCTTTACTTGGTTCATGCAGCTGCCCCCAGGTACTATTAATACCTGGTTAGATGTAGAGAAATTATTTCTCTCACGTTTCTTCGAGAATGATACCGAGATTATGGTTCATTCCCTCCTTGCAACTAGACAAGGGGAAGAAGAAACGGTTAAGAGTTTCATTGAACGCTTCAGGGAAAAGTCCGTGTATTGTCGACACGGTATGACCCAGAAAACCCTGGTGGAAACCTGTAAGCATAATTTCAGGACCGGCGTGCTGATAAGAATGGGAGCTGTAGAGTCCAAAACTTGGGAAGATCTGTTAAGGCAGGGAGAGCAGGCGGAAGATATAATTTGTCGGATTGAGGAATCTCGTAGCACGAGAAACTCTATGAATAACATGCAATATCCACAGAATCCTAAAAATAAAGGGAAGGCTGTGATGGCGATAGTTGCAAATCCGAAACCAAAACCTCAAAATGCGAGAGGTGCAGGTCAGACTAAGCCCCGACAAGATAAAACTTATACGTTCAAGACGGAGCAGACATGTACTCTATTCCATCTCCTCCTCAGAAAGGGCTTGCTAAACCTTTCGGAAAATGGAAAACCAGAAAACTTTGGTAAAACCAACGACCCTAACTATTGCCTGTACCATCGGAACGTCGGGCACCCAACTAAGGATTGCTATCCTCTTAAGAACCGAATTCAGGCATTGATAGCAGCTGGAGTTCTCACACTTAAAGAGGAACAGAAGAAAGTTTCTGCAAATATGACAACTTTAGTAGTAGGAACCAATGAGTTCCCTGCCAAAATGATCCCTGTACCTGTAGGGAAGCCAATATGAGCACAGCCATGAGCATGCCCTCTATTATCTAAGCAGGACAATGATTGGGGCCGAACAACGGTACACCCCGATTGAAAAGGAATGTTTAGCCCTAGTGTTCGCTATTCAGAAAATGCGACACTATCTTTCTGGGCAAACGATTCATGTCATATCACGGGTTAATCCCCTGAAAATTCTGATGACAAAACCGGGATCCTTAAATGGCCGGTTGGCGAAATGGGCATTATTGCTATCGCCATACGATATGCATTTCGTCCCTCAGAAAGCCACAAAGGGACAGGCGATCGTCGATTTTCTTGCAGACCATCCAATTGGGTCTAATTCCAAACAGACGTCAGAAGTCAACACAGTTAGCAAGGAACAACCATGGCAAATGTTCTTTGATGGTGCTGCCAGACGATCTGCTGCTGGAGTGGGGGTTGTGCTAATCTTCCCACATAAACATATATTGCCTAACGGTTACTCATTGACAGAACTGTACACGAATAATGTCGCGGAATATAATGCACTCATTATCGGCTTGAAAATGGCTTTACAACTGGGGGTGAACTATCTAGAGGCATATGGAGACTCTAAACTCATCGTCAATCAGATGACGGGTGAATATGAAGTCAGACATGAAGCCCTCATCCCCTATTATCAGCTAGCCATTGAACTAGCAGGGTACTTTGAGCAATTTTACATCTCTCATATACCTCGGAATGAGAATGTATATACAGATGCCCTTGCCACATTAGCTGCAACATTGGCGATCCCGCCAGGTGAAGTTAAAAGCATCACCATTGAAAGCAGAGAGCTCCTTCATCCAGATACTCTTCTTCAAAATAAAGAAGTGTGCCAAGTAGGCCTAACTTTGGAACCCCGTGATTGGCGATTTTCATTTGTGGATTATGCTTTACATGGGATATTACCAGAAGATCCTAAGAAAGCTACCTCTATAAAGAGGAAGGCCCAAAGATTTTATTATGACCATAAGGTTCAGACTTTATATAGAAAGTCAAGAGATGGTCTGCTACTACGCTGCATATCAAAAGCGGAAGCAGAAGAAGTGCTGAGAGAAACACACGATGGAGTATGTGGAGCTCATTAGCCTGGTCCTAAACTTGGAGACCGTATAAGAAGGCTAGGGTACTACTGGCCGAATATGATCACGGAAGCAATGGCATACGCTAAACGATGCCATGCATGCCAAATACATGCCAATTTTATTCATCAACCCCAAGAATACTTGCACAATACCGTTGCAAGTTGGCCATTTGAAGCATGGGGGATGGATATTGTGGGGCCTATAACTCCCCCGTCATCCAGAGGACATCGGTTTATTCTTGCAATAACCGATTATTTTTCAAAATGGGCCGAAGCCGTGCCCATGAAAGAAGTGAAAACGACAGATGTGATCAAGTTTGTCAAGCATCATATCATTTACCACTTTGGCGTCCCCCGACGGATTATTCATGATAATGGTCCGCAATTCATCAGTCAGGGATTCTCCAGATTCTGCAATAAGTTCAGAATCAAAGATATTGCTTCAACGCCATATAACCCCGCAGCTAATGGGTTGGCCGAAGCCTTCAACAAGACGATCATTAAACTCCTTCGGAAATTCGTCTCTTCTAATAAACGAGATTGGGATGAAAAACTAGGAGAGTGCCTGTGGGCTTATCGCACCACTGTTCGCACCCCTACGAAAGCTACTCCATTCTCTTTGGTCTATGGAAGCGAGGTCGTCTTACCTCTCGAAGTCCAGATTACTTCATTAAGAGTGGCTTTAGCCACAAAGATGACGACAGAAGAGCGTCATCAGCAAAGATTGAGAGAACTAGAGGCATTGAATGATAAGCGTCTCAAGGCTCAACAACAAATTGAGTTGTATCAAGCCCAAATTTCTCAAACGTTCAATAAAAACGTTAAGCCAAGGACCTTTAAGCAAGGAGACTTGGTTTTGGCTGTTAAAAGGCCAATGGTGCTAACCCACAAAACTTAGGGTAAGTTTGAACCCAAGTGGGAAGGACTGTTTGTTGTGAAGACAGTATACTCCAGTGGAGCCTATCGCTTGATTAATCAAAATGGCGACAGGATGATGATGTCGATCAATGGTAAATTTCTGAAGAAATACTATTCTTAAATATCCCCGGAGGTACGAGTCTCTCTTTTCTTAGGCATGCGCAGTTTGGCGCCTCTGACCTAAACCTGGTGTGTTTGGTTCTCAAGTTTGAACCACCTCCAGTCTTTTCTTAGGCATGCGCAGTTTGGCGCCTCTGACCTAAACCTGATGTGCTTGGTTCTCAAGTTTGAACCGCCTCCAGTCTTTTCTTAGGCATGCGCAGTTGAGCGCCTCTGACCTAAACCTGGTGTGTTTGGTTCTCAAGTTTGAACCACCTCCAGCCTTTTCTTAGGCATGCGCGGTTTGGCGCCTCTGACCTAAACCTGGTGTGTTTGGTTCTCAAGTTCGAACCACCTCCAGTCTTTTTATTAGGCATGCGCAGTTTAGCGCCTCTGACCTAAACCTGGTGTGTTTGGTTCTCAAGTTTGAACCACCTCCAGCCTTTTCTTAGGCATGCGCTGTTTGGCGCCTCTGACCTAAACCTTATGTGTTTGGTATCAAGTTTGAACCACCTCTAGCCTTTTCTTAGGCATGCGCAGTTTGGCGCCTCTGACCTAAACCTGATGTGCTTGGTTCTCAAGTTTGAACCGCCTCCAGTCTTTCTTAGGCATGCGCAGTTTAGCGCCTCTGACCTAAACTTGGTGTGCTTAGTTCTCAAGTTTGAACGGCTTCCAGTCTTTCTTAGGCATGCGCAGTTTAGCGCCTCTGACCTAAACCTGGTGTGCTTAGTTATCAAGTTTGGACGACTTCCAGTCTTTCTTTTTAGGCATGCGCAGTTTGGCGCTTCTGACCTAAACCTGGTGTGTTTGGTGCGCCCAGTTCAAGTTACGTGAGAGAGCCTTGAACCGCCTCCTGTTTGGTTCTCAAGTTTGAACCACCACCAGTCTTTTCTTAGGCATGCGCAGTTTGGCGCCTCTGACCTAAAACCTGGTGTACCAGTTCTCAAGTTTGAACAGCCGCCAATATTTCTTTTAGGCATGCATGATTGAGCGCCTCTGACCTAAAAAGTATAAATTATCCAGCGCTGATTAGGCAATGGGAAGAGAACCAGTTTCTCGCCAACCCATCATACTGGGGTAAAAGTATGAATTACCTAACGCCGATAAGGCAAAGGGAAGAGGAAAAGTTTGGCATTTAAGCCCAAACAAAATCCTCGACAACTCACCATGTTGAGGGGAATAACATGGCTAGTCCAAATCAAACGGTAGTTGGTAAAACCTAATCAAATCCGTTGATAGCTGGGGGTTTGCTAAAAATCCTATAAACCCTGTCATGTTAAATTCTTACCTCTGACAGTATGGTGCGGAAAATTGTGCATAAACGATACAGAGGGATAAATCATTTTGACAACAAGTTATTTGTTGGGCAAGCAAATCTGTTTTGAAGCCGACAAATAAAGAGTCAAAAGAATCATCTGTATTAGAAAAGGGGAAGAGCCTCCATCGAATACTCTACTGCAAAAAGAAGCACCAGAGTTAGAGAAGTTTCTATAAGACAGAAAAATTCTCTAAGTAGGGACGCGCGAAGCTAAAAATTAGAACGCGCGAAGCTAAGAATAGCGCCGCGCGAAGCTAAAGATTAGACCGTGCAGAAGTCAAAATAGCCTCGCATTTTAGCGCGACTGCTACTTAAAATAGCCTCGCGTTTCAACGCGACTGCTTCTTAAAATAGCCCCGCATTTTAAAAAGAGAGGATGACGCGATAATTTCGCGTGAGAAGAAAGCCAGAGGCTTTTCTTCTTCTCCAAGCCTTATGGCCGGAGTACGGCGATCTCGCCGATGGAAGAGATGATTAACTAGTTAGAACTCAACCAAATCATTCTAAAATCTCCTAAGGAGTCTCGATAGAAAGATTCTTACCCCTGATGGGCGAAATGTGGGCTGGCGCCTCGTCGCCACGATCGTCGCCACCACTGCTAGCACCAATTGACGATGACGGAGCTGCGCGGGAGGTAGCACGAGTCTTGGGCGCCATTACTTGTGAAAATTGAGTGAAATCGACGGAAAATTTGGAGAAAACCGGTCGGAGAACGCTCGGGTCGCCTGAGCTCTAATCGCTTAAACCTCTGAGATCTCTGGAAAATTCTCAAGTGAAGTGAGAAGAAAAAGAATAGAGATTTCATTTAAATGAGAAAAACCGCCTCTTGGAATTCGGCGCGGAATTCGGAGAAAATGACTGGTCAGTTACTCTCCAAAACGTAGAGCTATTAGCCTCGCGTGATAAAGAAAAAAGTGAAGATATTAACTCCGCGCTACTCTGCGCAACTCCGCGAAACGCGAAGATAACTTGGTATTTTAGCTTCGCATTCTCATGAAAAACTTGGGTTTTTGGCTAAGTTAAAGATGATCCTATCCGATCACTTCAGGTATTAATGATCTAAGTTACGCAGAAGAGCCTTAGATTATTTTACCAGAATTATTAACCATCTATTTGTTGAGCAAGCAAGACTCTTGAAGCCGACAGATAGAGAGGAAAATAATTTATCTTTATTCATAAAGCAAGAGATTACAAAGAAGGAGTTATAGCTCTCCTGAAAGCTTATACATATTCATCGACTCATCAATAACCTAACGGTGAGATTTCTCTACGGGGTGTTGGAGCTCAGTTCCCTGGTTCACATGCAAAAGATCTCCTCTGCAAATGTCGATTTGGATCTGTCATCTGAAATGAAGCACGAGAGGAAAGAGAAGTGCCGCAAGCCCTTACTTGAGCTTGTAGCTCCTTCAAAAGTTTATCTCCAGGAGCCGGAGCTTGAAACCTGCAACTATGTTGTAAAGCATATGCTTCTAGCCTCCTTAGAGTTACTTTCGTGGATGAAAATCGATGGACCCACATACACTCCTCTTCAGAAAGGATCGGACTTACTGCAAAAAGAACAGAATTTCTAAAAGTGTGAAAGCGCGGAGCTAAACTAACTCCGCGTGCAGTAAAAGAAATAGCCTCGCGCTTCAAACGCAGAGGATGACGTGATAACTTCGCGTAAAAGAGGAACAGTTTCTCTCTGTTATTTCCTTCTCTTTCATAGCCTCGCAAATTCATCGCGACTGCTAATCAAAGATAGCCTCGCAGATTCATCGCGACTGTTAATCAAAAATAGCCTCGCAGATTCATCGCGACTGCTAATCAAACATAGCCTCGCAGATTCATCGCGACTGCTAATCAAAGATAGCCTTGCAGATTCCTCGCGACTGCTAATCAAAGATAGCCTCGCAGATTCATCGCAACTGCTAATCAAAGATAGCCTCGCAGATTCATCGCGACTGCTAATCAAAGATAGCCTCGCAGATTCATCGCGACTGCTAATCAAAGATAGCCTCGCAGATTCATCACGACTGCTAGTCAGATGAGCCCCGCGTTTCAAGCGCAGGGATGACGCGATAACTTCGCGTAGAAAAAGAACAGAGTTCCTCTATGCCTTCTCCTTCTCCTTCACGCCTTACGGCCGGAGAACGGCGATCTCGCCGGTAAAGCAAACAATTAGCCGAATTAAACCGAACCAAAATATCTCAGAATGGTTCTTAGAAGACCAAGAGTTAAGGTTTTTTTTTTTTTTTTTTAACCTCCGGAAGACGCTGCATAGGCTGGTTTACCATCGCGTCTACTTCCACGGCCACTACCGTTAACGCCGGCCAACGTGCATAAAGCCAAATTCTTCTGGAGAGACATCCTAATGATGAAAATCGATGGAGAGTTAAAGGGAGATCAATTGAAGATCGCTCATTGACATCGCTCACTCGGTTGCAGGAGTTGAGAACTCTTCAAAATCTTTGAATGAAGAAGAAGATGAGCCGAGAAGCTCTATTTAAACAAGATTTCCGTCGCTTGGTATTCGGCGCAGAAATTCGGAGTAATTAATGAAGCAATTACTCATTTCACTGAAAATGAAGTGAAGCTGATTAGCTCCGCATAGGTGAGCATAACGCGAAGGAGACTTGGTATTCTAACTCCGCGTTTTCAGTTAGAAGATCCAAAGTATTTCAAAACTTGCTAAGTTCAAAGCCATTTTGAAAACTTTGGAGAGGGTTCTGTTGGCAGTGAAAATTTCTAAGTAAATAGAGCTTTCCACAACAGAACGCGGAGCTAATCCATAGCTCCGCGTCTGGCTATTTTTAGCCTCGCGTTTGAGTAAACGCGGAGATGTCCGATAGCTCCGCGTTAGCTCCACGCACTGGTTATTTAGCGCCGCGTTTTGATGCGATTAAAGCTTCGTGTGAGCAGATAACCAGAATCTTAAATTGATTGAGATTATAATTTGGGCTTATCCAAATACCAAATCAAATCCAATCAGAATTCTAAATCAAGAGATTTAAATCAATATTAAATATTTAATTGGAATCCTTGATGAGAGCAAATTCTATTCAGATAGAAACTCTCTCAAATCTTCCTGGGGCTATAAATACCTTCTTGGTGAAACCCTAGGGAATCTTTGGATCTTTTTGGAGGTTTCTGGTAAAGTTCGAGTTACGTATGAGAGTCTTGAACGAATCAAAACCAGAGATCAGAGGTCTTCTTCTTCCTTCTATTGATCCTTCGGCAATTCAAGTACGCGAGAGAGCCTTGAAGCCTCTTGTGATCGTCTTCCTCTTAGAGAATTCAAGTTACGCATAGAGCCTTGGATTCGTGAAGAACAAAGACCAAGAAGATCGTCTACAGTCGGCCGATATCTTCAAAAGAGAAGATTTCAACGCACCGATCGTCCAAAGGAACTACTATGGATCCCATCGCCACTGATCCCACACAAATATTGTAAAAGAGAGAGATTGAACTATAAGATCCTCTCGTTTGTTCTCTTTTTATATCTTGTTCACTTCTATTGTAATTCAAGCTTATTCAATGGAAGGAAGCAAAGAAACTTTTGCGACGAACAAGTGATATGCAATTGAGGCCATGACCCATATATATATATAGGCACTTATACGATATGGAGAGTAATGTTATCTTTTCCATTAATACAACTTCTACAGCTAATTTAGATGCTAACTGAGACTAGTATAATATGCGACCAAGATACATATAGTAATTATTTCATCATGCTTATTTATTCCTACTTAATTATATGCTTATTTATATATTTACGACCAATACTGAGCATGCCCACATGCAGATACTCCTATACTATGCTACTACACCTCTTTCTTTACTGTAAGCATTACTTGCTGAGTTTAATTTCCTGGATTCTTAATCAAGATTTTAAGAAAGCGAAAAGAGAGCTTGCACCGATCCAAAACCCATACTTCATCGATCAAGCAGAAGGATAATAAGAGGTGGATTTAGACTTTTGGCTTGTACATAGTATTCATATTTCTTTTGTCGTACATTGTTTTTTCTTTTGATTCTTTTGTTGTACATATTTAGAGTTGTGCATGTTTTTTATAATCAAACTTATATTTTATAAATACAACGTTGATTCTAGACATGTTATTTGCTCATTTATTATAGCATTAATTACGATAATTCTAAGATCTTATAATTGTTAGATAGTCTAGCTTAGTTTTATGTAATGTCCTCCATTTTGGAAAGCATCTGAAAAGAGGGGCGTTACACAATCTTTAATCGATTTTGAGAAGACATGTTATGTTCTTCTTGGTGCTTCTGCAAGCGTTAAACTATTGGAGGGGCTCATATTGTGGTTGGCAAAAAGAAGTAATTAATCTAGACGGTAACCAATTATATCATATTTTCTCTCCTTTTTCAAGTCCTAGAAAAGGCAGGACATATGATTTCATCAGTCGCTTCTTTTGGACGCATATGAGAGTGATAATTGAAAATATGATATTAGGAATCAATGATTCCATCATACTTTCCGAAACTAGAGATCTTGAATTTTGACCTTTTATAGAATTTCCTAAGAGAGAGGTTCATGATCTTCAAATTTAGTATCTGAATGAATGATTGCTCTTTCCTTTTTTTCAAGAAGTGGTAAACTTGGGATCATCATCTTTCACATCTCTTTTTGAGCTTTCTTCAATGGGATCAATGATTAGTGGTGACCGATTATTCAGACCCCACAGAAGCCCCTATGGGAGACAGAGGAAGTGACATTACATCATTGATACTCAGAGGGCCATTCATTATAACTTGGGTAGGCACAACAATTTGCTAGGCTACTTGCTGAGTAAGCTTCCAAAACTTGAAGATATGTCAAGTTGGCGAAGATAGCCAAGCTAGTGAAGATGAATCAAGTCGATAAGGATAGACAATACGGCGGAGATAAGGCAAGTTGGTAGAGTTGACGGAGATGAGTAGTATTGATGGAGTTGACAGAGCTAAGCAGGCTGAATTTGAGTGATTAAATAAGAATTAAGTAATCAAAATGATATCTTAATCATGTAAATGAGATCAAGATAGAGTTTATAGGCAGGCCGACTGTTAGACAAAACTTGCAAAAGAAATGGTGAGCCATAAGGAGTTCCAACAACCTCATGATTACATAGCCGTCATGTGTTTTTAGAGATTTAAAATAATTTTATATTATTATACAATGAGAATTAGGGATGGGTGTAGAAGATAATTATGGGGTATTGAATTTTCTTCAAACCTAGATTGTGTTCGAAGTACAAATCAAAATATACCATGGATATACTAAACATGGTCAAGAGTCTTACTATTGTACAATAACTCCGATTTCAAGTTATGATATGACTAGGATGAATTGGGAATTAGCAAAAAACTATAAAAAAGAAGTTGTCAATTATTAAATTTTCTTTCCAATGAGTGCAAGATCAGTCCAAGTGGATGTCAACATCAAAAGTTACAAATATTTTAGTAAAACTAAATGCGAGTTCATGATGCTAATAGTAAGCAGCTGTGCCAAACCGACATGACAACAACTACATTGGTGATACAAGCAAGGCTATTGCTACACCATATGCACTAGTGAGGCTGAGCTGCACTGGCTAAGCTAGTGCAAAAGCTTCCTGACATAATTCACTACTGCATGTTCCCTTGTCTTCGAACCTATCTTTGGATGGTTTACAGATGGAATTAGGAAAAGTGTAAAACAAGAAATTATAGAAATTATCCTCTTTTCAAAAATATGGGAATCAAGGTTTGGGTTTGTTTCTATCCTCTTTTGCCTAGGAGCTTGGTGAGGGCGGTGACCAAGGTAAGGAAACTCCGGTGATCTAAAAAAAAAAAACAGAAAGGAGGAGGAGAATAGAACCTGGTAGTGCCATACATCTATTAGGGACAAACTGTTGGAGAGTGTTTTCCTTCGCCTTAGAGCATTTTCATCACCAGCAAGGAGTGGTGCAAAGTGTAGCGAAGGTCGTCAAGAAGACTACCTCTCCGACTAACTTCATACTGCACTTCTGTTAGGGACAATAGAGTTCAACTGGGGCTGGTTGGGAAAAGCAACAAACAGAAGGAGAAAGAGAATGAAAGCAGTGATGACGATAAGAACCCAAAACATCGTCACTGTAGCTGGAGTGAGGTCGTTAAGGAACCGTCGGTTGCTTTGGGGAGTGCAGTTGCGAGCGGGACATGTCATAGTGTGACTGTCCCCGCACCGTCCTCTCCCCGGAAGAGTACGGTGTGCTATACTCACCTGAACCCGAAAGGGGTGTACACGGGTGAGCAGGTTTTGGCCATGTTGGCTGAAGTAAAGAAAGGCGGCTTGGGACTAACGGTGGTGACAGAGAGGGTTGGGTTGAGCACAAATCAAGAAGAACAATCAAATTTGAGAGCAAGATGGAGAGTAAGACACTGAAGAAACGGAAGTTTAGCCCGCAATACAATGGGAACGATAGATGCTGGATCTGCAGAAAGGACACTTTAAGGATGAATGCCTGTACCTCAGATGCAGATTCTGCAAAATCTCGGCCACATCATTGTGGAGTGCCCCGCTCTCCCTGAGAAGCTTAGGTTGCACAAAAAAGCGGGAAGCAATAGGATGGTGGGGAACAACAACGAGAAGGGGCCCGAAGGTACACAAACTAGTGGTGGGAAACAAGAAGGGGCTAGTGAACCAGCTGCGGCTGGAAATGCAAATACAGAAGGCTGTTGGGCATAGTAACGAAAAGTAGCGGGCCGGGGTGGCTGCTGAGCTCAGCCGCGCCACCACCCCCTGCGTTTTCATTCTACTATCGGACCAGGCAATACAAAATTTCAACAACTTGACCAGCATTATCATACTTCCAGGACATGGCAATTCCACGAAGGAGGAGATAGTTAGTGGCCTATGCGCACTCTCGTCATCTCTCTGAAGCCACAAAAGGAAGCTATTTGAGGAAGGAGATACCTACCTTGTCTAGTTTCCGTCTTCGACGGGGCTTGAGGTGGCTCTGTGCCATACTTTGATCCCTTACAGAGGATACGAATCTGGTTTCAGAGTTGTTTGTTGGGGCAATGAAGAAGGAACTCGTTGGCATAAATTTCCAATTAGAGCATGGATTACGATTAGGGGCATTCCATTTCACCACTGGAATCGAAATGATCTAAATAAGATTTTTATTAAACATGCTCAGATTCTACAAATTAGTGAATCGACACTTGACAAGACTGAGCTTTGGACGGTGAGACTATACATCGATTGTGACGATCTGGGCTCTATCCTAAAGGAGTTTACAATGGTAATCAGCTCCAAGAGCTACACCGTCACAACAAGATTGAAGCTCGGATCATAGAGCCCGTTGAAATCAGGGGGACACAAGAGGATTGGGACAAGGCTGCAAGAAAATTGGAGAGACTATCGGAGTTGAATCAGAGTTCTGGGAAGACTCTTACCATGGGTACTCTGAGGTTCGGCAGAAATGAAATTGAGAAACACAAACCACAATCGGCTAGAGTCATCGGCAAAGGGTTATCAAGATTGGTGCCGGCGATGGAAAAAATTGAGGCAAAAAGAAAGTTCACATGGGTCAGGGACCAGTCGAAGCCACCTGCGATCAGTCAAATGGATCGGGAGGTGAAGTTGACGGTTTTACCTAGTGGTTCCAGAGCTGGTGACTTGGGATCAGGAGCAGAGGGTGAGGATTGGGGACATAGGGTTGACCTAGACTTACATGAGAAAAGAAAAAGCGGAACCATGGCTTCAAAAGCATTCCAGAAGAGCCCAAATAGTGGGGATCACATTGAAAAAGAAAGGAGATGATATGGCTTTCGAAAGGAGAGGATATGGCTTTCGCATTTTGGAGAACGGTTTCAACCTGCCGTTGATATCTTACGGAAAGAATGGGAGGCTGACCTTAGACGAGCGGATTCTCAGGCAGAGGGATCCTCGGGTGGGAGGAAGGACAACAAAAGAGGAAGAGACAGAATCAGGGGAAAGGAAAGGGGACAGCGGCACTAAGGTTGGAGGCAAGGATAAGGGGAATGGTTTGTTAATGGGTTATGGTGGGCCGGATGATGGTATGGCCCAGCACAACTTGGAAGTGAAAAATTTGCCAAAGCAAAATGGGCCAAACCAAGTTGAGAGCCCACTAAATACCTTGGGCCAAAAAAGTAATATGGAGCTATAGCCCACATATTTTGCACCTCAAAATCAACACTTGACAATATTTTCTTCATTCCCTGGCTTAGATAGAGGATTACTAAAGGAGACCATGGCTAAGGCCTTGGAAAATTTAATCAAAGGAGAGGATTCTGCATCCACACGGCGCTGTCAACCTTGTTGATGATCAAAGAGACTTAGATTGAAGTCAGCATCAAGGCCGAAGTCACAATGTTCAGAAAATCCGATTGAGACGTCGGGTAATATGAGGGAGGGGGAGAGGATTCTGGATGGAACAATTAACCTGGAACTTGTGAAGGAGGATGAGGAGAAGATTCCGACTGCACAAGAAGAACCAATTTTAGATTTTGAAGAGATTACTGAAATTCTTGATCCACCAACAACTGCTACACCAACAAGGAGCATCAAGAGGCTAAGCGAGAAGAGAGGAGGTTACAACTACTAGTCTAGATAGATACTCTCTCTCGCATCAAAGAGAAAGGCGTTGCATATCAACCTCGATGAAGGTAACTCTTTATTCTCTTTTGATATTCTTAATTTATTGCCAAATCAAACTTTACTTGAATTTGCACAAATCTGTAATATTGATTTGAGGGAGAGTGACTACAGTAGAGTCTTAAATATTGACCTCATAAAAAAATACTTTCTACGAGAAATGATATTTGGAAGGGTAAGGTAGACGGCGTACACTCATAAAGGGTAGACACTAGAATAGTGGAGATGGTAATAACAACTAAATATGAGGATAGTCTTTTGGCATGTTAGAGGTTTAGAGGATAGGACTAAGAGGAGAATGGGCGCCGAGGTGCTTAAGGACAATAGCAGATATAGTTTGTTTAGAAGAAACAAAATTAGACGATCCATCGATTCTGGTAGAATAAGAAATCACTTTGAGAAGAAATTTTGAAGTGATCTATAAAAAATTTAGGAAAACATCTGGGGATTGCCATTAGGGTGAACCGGAACGGGTATGAAATTTTAAATGCATACGCCAAGGAATACACACTCACTGTGATTGTCAAACAAAGGACTTGTGATTGGATCCAGAAAGTCACGGCAACTTATGGTCCGAATCACAAGGACAGAAGAGGGGCATTATGGGGTGAGATCCATAAGATCGGTCTACATAATAATCTCCTTTGGGTAATTGGAAGGGACTTTAATGTCATTATATATGTGGAGGAAGGCTATGATGGGGATTACAACACTTAGGATAGGGAGAATTTCAATAGCATCATCGGTGAGTTGGGACTCATAGAGATTCTGTTAGTTGACCTTGGTCCAACATAAGGGAAATTTCTTATTTGGCTAAGCTAAATAGGGTGCTGGTTTAGGATACTTGGGAGACAAGATTTGGTCTGGCCAATGTCTACCCGATTCCCAGACCCATATCAGACCACATCCTGATATGTCTAGATTCGGGAGAACATGATCAAATACCTAAAAGGATCTTCCGTTTTGAGAGGTTGTGGTTGGAGCATAATGAGGTCCATGATCTAATCCGAATGAACTGGTCACTCCCAATCAGGAGAAGGGAAGCAGTTGAAGTTATATGTTGCAAATTAAGAAAATTATGAAGGGTTCTGTCCATATGGGACATGAGACATCGAAGTTTGGAAAGAATAAGAAAGAAGGAATTGATGTAAATAATTGAGTCACTGGAGAAATGGGAGGAGATTATTAATTTGACAGATGAGGAGAGAGCGTCCTTCATGTCATATCGAAAAGAAATACACGAGCTCTTCAAAATGGAAGGGATCATATGGCATCAGTGAGCCCGAACCAAATGGTTGAAGGAGGGTGATACTAACACGGCCTATTTTTACAGAGTCACAAATATGAGATACAGAACAAATGTAGTTCGCTCACTTAACACCTTAGAGGGCAGAATAGTTATTGGAGTAGAACTTAAGAAGCATATTTACGATTATTTTCGGGATATCTTTGGCCAGACGGAAAATAGAAGGATTAGTTTCCTTAAGGAAATTTGGCCCTCACAAAGTAATTTGGATTATCTAGAGAAAGATTTCACTAAGGAAGAAATCAAAAAGGCTATTTGGGACCTGGGGCAGGACAAGGCGCCGGTCCAGATGGCTTTTCAATCTCATTCTTCCAAATCTTCTGGTCAGTTATCAAAGATGATTTCTGTAATCTGTTCAGAGAACTGAATAGTGGAGGTGCCCGTCTAGACATATTAAACTATTCGTTTATAGTCCTCATTCCTAAAAAGAATTATCCCGAGACAATCACTGAATACTGTCCGATAGCCCTTTCAAATATTGTCCTCAAAATATTTTCGAAGGTTCTAGCAGCCCGTCTAGCACCATATCTTCAAGAGATGGTCGGAGATACCCAAACATGCTTCGTTGCAGGATGCAATATTCTCGACGGAATGGCCATTGTACAGGAGGTAGAAGACCACTATAAAAGGACTGGCAAAGAAATTTACTTACTGAAACTTGATTTTGAGAAAGCATATGACAAAGTAAATTGGAATTGCTTGCTAGAAGTTTTGAAGAATAGGGGTTTTGGTCGCAAGTGGATCAATTGGATCACCCTTTGGCTCCACTCTGCAAAAGTGTCCTTCTTGGTTGATGGTGAGCCAGGGAGGGAGATTATTTGCAAAAGGGGGCTCAGACAAGGTGACCTTCTGTCTCTCCTACTTTTTATTTTAGTGACAGAAGGGTTTAACTTATTGTTCGATCATATGAAAGTCGCGGGAAAGTTCAAGGGACTCCCTGTCGTTAGATCAGCAATATTCACAAATCTGCAATATACAGATGACACACTAATTTTTGGACACTGCAACGTATTACAGGCATATGCAATCAAATAGATTTTAAATTGCTTTGAGGTATGGTCTGGCCTGACAATTAATTACCATAAGAGCTCCCTCACTTTTATCAATAGGAATATCACAAGTAAGTTAATTGTGGGTTTTTTGGCTGTAGAGTAAGTAATTTTCCAATCACATATTTAGGGATTTTGATCAAACCGAGCAAATTCCAAAAGTCGGATTGGTATCCAATCATTGAAAGAGTAAACAAGAGATTGGATGGTTGGAAAGAGAGAACCTTGTCCCTGGACAGTAAGTTAGTCTTACTAAACCCAGTGCTCTCTACAATTCCATTGTACTTCATATCTTACCTTATCCTGCCTCGGTGGATTAGACAGAAGATAGACAAAATTTGGAGCAGTTTTAAAGAGAAAATGCCGTAAATTATGAGAAGAAAATCTATTTGGTTACCTGGGATCAGGTGTGCAAAGCAAAGGGAGAAGGAGGACTAGGTGTTTTGAACTTAAAAAACTTCAATCTTGCTCTTTAGCTAAATGGTGGTGGTGGCTTCTGTCTCAACCAGCGGGAACACTTCAAGTCATGTTATGTAAAAAATATGGTCCAAGAAGGGGTTCATAGAGAGACAGTGATAGAAACAAACATAACAATTCGGGCTTCTGGACAGGGATCAGGAGCACGAGAGATCTGTTTTGGTAGGGTGTCACTTTTAACGTTGGTATGGGGTGATACCGTTACGGTTTGGGAAGATACTTGGTGCGCTGTCATACCCCTTAAAGCTTCATTCCCAAAGGCCTATGAGCTATGTATGCGTAAATAGGGAACGATTGCGGAGTTCTGAAATATAGGAAGACAGAGGCTAAGAAGTGACCAAAGAGTGGGCTAGCATACCCTACGTAATATTTTACAACAAGTCCGGATCGATAACAATAAAGATATTATAGTCTGGAAATGGGAGAAGTCCGGTCTTTTCTCGGTAAAAACAATATATGGCTTCATAAATGGTGCGGGGGGGGGGGGGGGGGAGGGCAGATCCAAGTACGCAACTCATATTTGGAAGACAAAATGTCTGCTAAAAGTTAAAATATTTCTTTGGTTTTTAAATAAGAATGCGATCCTTACCTGGGACAATTTACAACGGAGATGATGGCAGAGTCCCAGTAGATGTGTTCTATATGGGACCGCTGTTGAAATAGTAGCACACTTAATGGCGGAATGTACTTACACTAAGGTGATCTGGATGGAATTTGCCCACAGGCATGACATCCGATTAGGGTTGGATAGGTCGTAAACGATCTGGTTGAAACTTCATTATACAGGAAGTAACCCAGATATAACCAGAAGATTCACAGTTGCGATAGCTTGGAACCTATGGCTAAAGAGAAATAGAAGAATTTTTTGTGATATGGCCTGTACATTAGACCATTGTATTTACAGTATTACTAATGATGTGTTATTGTGGACAGTAGCATTTGGAAACGTAGAGACGACCTCTCATGGTACTACCCCCCAGGATGATCGCCTCGGACACCCCGCGCCCTGCACAGGAGACGGTAGCTGCAGGCGCTGATGCAACAATTATCGCATAAGGAGACCTGGATGATGAGGAATGGGGACACTGGATACCCACCGCTCGTGCTCCTGGTGTAGCGGCAGGACCTAGTTGTCTTTTTTATATCTGTAGCATATACTAGACTATGATATAACTAATTCTGTATGGATGGGTATTTGTACTCTTTGCTTTTTTCTTTGCTTTTTTCTTTGCATTTTTCTTTTTTGGTTCTAACTATGTAGTTCTATTAAAATTGTTTTAATGGAGCGCAGAGGGCAGTAGCTCACCGTTTATTATAAAAAAAACTATGGGAATCAGCTTGGTTGGAGTTATGCATCAATAAGTTATGGCCAAAATACTAAGAGGTATACGAGTAACAACATAGATCAATTATGCTATTAATCAACTTCAACTAAGTTTCGGCCAGTTTAATATCAAGATTAGCCAAAATGATACAAAGAAAAGTTATAGAAAAATGAATTCTAACATAAACTAAAGAAGGATGAACTCGTTTTGACTTTTAGATCACAGACTAGGGTAGAAAACCAATGAAGGATGAACTCGTTTTGACTTTTAGATTAGATATGCTATTAATCAACTTTAGCTACTTTTTGACTTTTAGATCACAAGCTTTTAATAAGATCTCATTATAGAGTTGATTCACTCGGGGGTTGGAAAACCTAAGAATGAATTCTTGATGGAGAAGAATTTTAGTTTTGATTTAGCTGTTCATCAAGTTAATACAAAACTAACGGTTTTCATCAAGTTAATACAAAACTAACGGTTTTCAATGAATAAAACATTTTGTATCCATTTGATGAAATGATAAATGAACTTCATTGAATCACTATTTTTGCCACTAGCTCATGTAACTTTTTCTTAGCTGACAATTCACCTACGGTAATTCCATATATATATATATATATATATATATATATATATATATATATATATATATATATATATATATATATATATATATATAAAAGTATCAATACAAGTAAAACGAGCAGGAGGGATTGTTTCAATTTTTTTTTTTTTTTTGGACTCCGAAGTATACCACGTAAATTCTTTTGGAGGAGAGTCTTAGTTCAAATCTTATTATAATATATTAGGTTAAATCAAATTTTCCCATTTGACGGTAATCGCAAATAATTGGTTTACTACTGTCGAAAGGGACGCATAAGCCTAATTATCTCATCAAGAGAAACTAAAATCAGATGATAGAGGGATCAAGTGACTTGTGGAGCAGTAGTTCATGAGGATGAAGCAAAGTTTATTGTATCAATTACAATAAATCGAACATTGCCAAGGATGGCTGTATCTCAACTCTAAATGTAAAATCTTCCAAAATATTTAAATAATATAAATAAATAAATAAAAAGGGCCTTCATTTGGTTGCTGCAAGTGGAAATTCATTGACCAGGTCTGCATCACTTGGGTGACAATAATTTTTCCCATTTCACATGAATTTTTCATTTAATTACCCACAAGTTTGTGTACAAATTTTCTTTTTTGAAAAAAAAAAAAAACGGTGGGTTGCCGCCCCTGCTTTATGTTAAAATGATTTTAACAGAACTTACAAACAAGCAAATTACGAAAGAAAAAAAGAAAATACATGTCTCAACCTGAACCAAAAGTGGATAATAATACATAGTAGTGCCTACTACATAGCAAAGATATATTAGTACAACCCATGATTGCAATGATGACTACAATCGGCAGACGACCACTGTCCTTACTCCTCCTCCTCCTGAGCCACTCGAGCTACCTCCTTCTCGCCATCTCCTACAGTTATAATCTCTTGGGGTAGTCTCAAGTTCTCCACGGCATTGACACCGAGGTGAGTGGCATGCAGAGTTGTCCTTGATCCTCCAAAGGCTATTAACTCATTTGTGATACAGTAAATACGGTGGTCCAAGGTATAAGCCTTATCAGTAAAAATTCTTCTATTTTTCTCCAACCATAAGTTCCGAACTATAGCAGTTATGACGCTCCTATGCTCATTAGAAGCACTACCCCTAGGTAGAAAGCTCGCTCAGGCTGACGAGAAGATACCTCCCCTCAGCTGGATATTATGATGATAAGCAACTTTCATCCATATCCCCCTAGAGTATGGGCATACTAACATTATATGCGATATCATTTCGATGGCTGAACCGCAAAGCACACACTTACTAGGGCCTTGCCAACCTTTGCATTGTAGGCTAAACCACGTGAGGATTGCGTTCTTATTCAAGAGCCAAAAAAATATTTTTATTTTCAGAGAACATTTTACATTCCAAATGTTGACTGCTTGTTTGAATCTAATTCTCCCATCATTAAGAAAGCCATACAACGAGCTGACCGAGAAAACTCCGGAGTTTTTCCATCTCCATACCAGACAATCCTCATTATCGTTGATTTGAAAGTATCGTAGCTTGTCACGTATAGCCTGCCACCCCCTCCTTACGTCGTTCCCAAGTTTCCATCTCTCTCTACACCAGAAGTCTGCACTGTGCCCTATTTTATGGAGTTACCTTCATAAACCAGAGGGAATAACCATTTGAGAGATATAGATTCACACCAGGTATCTTTCCAAAATGCTATGTTATCTCCCTTGCCTACCTTAAAGGTGATTCCTTGCCAAAACAATTCTTTCACGCTTCTGATACCATTTCAGAAGCATGAGGCATTGTATAAGTTTCTCCCTTGGCCTCTCCAGGTGCCCTTGCGTGGCACATATTTTTCCCGCAGTAGTTTCTGTATTATCCCTTCTGGTTGAGATAATA
Organism: Dracaena cambodiana; assembly: GCA_036321105.1. NCBI lineage: Eukaryota > Viridiplantae > Streptophyta > Magnoliopsida > Asparagales > Asparagaceae > Dracaena > Dracaena cambodiana. The sequence continues at coordinate 15,115,597 of JAYEPQ010000011.1, read as the reverse complement.
ATCTCCACCACCATTTGGCTATCAGTGTCAAATTGAAAATTTTCAAATTCAAAACACTGAGCCCTCCCCCATTTTTGCCTTACACACCTGACCCCAGATTACCAGGTAGAATTTCCTACCATGTTCTACGGAGTCCCCTCACAGGAATTGACTTCGCAGTGTATCGATCATTTGTCTAACACAACGTGGGGCGACGAAGTAGGACATAAAATAGATCAGGATAGTCGAGAGCACTGCATTTAGCAGAATTAACTTCTCTCCTAAAGACAGGACTTTACTTTGCCAGCCGTCCAACCTCTTGTTTACTCTCTCAATAACCGGAACCCAATCTATCTTTCTGCTCTTTCCTGGTCTAATTGGGATACCCAAATATAAAATTGTAAATTTACTCACTTTACAACCAAAGATCCCCACAACCAGTTTACTCGTGAAGCTTTCTCTATCCGTGAAAGTGAGGGAGATCGTGTGATAATTAATTCTCAGACAGGATCATGCCTCAAAGTAGTTTAATATCCACTTAATCGCACATGCTTGTAAGACATTGTAATGTCCGAGGATTAGGGTATCATTTTCATATTGTAGATTTATGAATAAAGTCGACCTAGCGGCTGGTAACCCCTCAATCCTACCTACCTCTTTCATGCATGCAAACATTGGATTAAGCCCTTCCGCAACCAAGACAAAAATTAGTGGTGATAAAAGATTACCTTGTCTGAGACCCCTCTTGCAGATGATTTCTCTTCCAATGTCTCCATTTGCAAAGATAGAGACTTTTGTAGATTGGAGCCAGAGGAGGATCCAATTGGTCCCTTTAGAACCGAAGTCTCTGTTCCTCATAATTTCTATTATGCACTCCCACTCCACTTTGTCGTATACTTTTTCAAAATCCAACTTTAGTAAATATCCCTGTCTATCTGTACTTTTACATCGATGAATCACTTCTTGTGCAATGGCTACACCATCAAGAATATTCTTTCCTGCAATGAAGCCTGTTTGGGTTTCCCCTATCTTTTCCTGGAGAAATGGCATAAGTCGTGAGGCTAGTACTTTAGAGATGATTTTGAGCACACTATTCAATAGCGCTATCGGACGATACTCGTCGATAAATCAAGGGGAGTTCTTCTTTGGAATAAGAACTATAAATGAGTAGTTTAACCTGTCCAATCGTGCACCCCCATTATTCATCTCCTTGAATAAATTGATAAGATTTTGTTTAATCGATGACCAAAAGGTCATGAAGAAAAAGAGAGGGAAGCCATCGGGACCCGAGGCTTTGTCCTGACCCAACTCTCAAATCAATCTTTTTATTTCTTCCTCAGAGAAATCATTCTCCAAGGTATGTAAGTTAGGGTGTGGGGGCCATATTTCCTTTCAGTGTTGGATTTTTTTGTTCTCAGATTATCCGAATATCTGTCGAAAGTGCTCATGAATGTGAGTCCTAAGTTCTTCTCCAATTATTATCTCTCCATCTGGAGTATTCAATGAATGGATTGCATTTGTTCTATGTCTCATATTTGCTATCCTGTGAAAGTAGATTGTATTGGCATCCCCACCTTCAGCTATTATCTTGCCCGCTGGCACCACTTTATCTCCTCCAAGTTGTATAGTTCCTTTATTTCTTTTCGGCAACTTCTCAATACTGCTATCTCCTCACTAGTAAGGTTTGTGAGCTCTTCCCGTCTCTCAAGTTCTACAATCTATTGCATTAGTTCTTTCTTTCCGATTTTTGAGAGACAGTGATATCTTTTGTCCCATCTGGACAAAACCCGACGTAACCTTATCAACTTGCCACATATTATCTCAGTAGCATTTCTACCCCTAACTTGGGAAGATCAGTTTGTACGTATGAGGTCATGCACCTCGTCAAATTCCAGCCACCATTTCTCGAACCAAAACGGTCGATTATTCTTAGGTGCAGATACGCCCAAATCCAAGCAGATCGAAACGTGATCCGACGTAGGTTTGGGGATTGAGTAGACTCTGAAGAGGCTGAAACGGTCTTCCCATGCATCCAAAACTAGGATCCTGTCCAATTTAGCCAGGCAAGCATTTTCTCTCATATTGGACCAGGTGAATCAACGATCGCAGAGAGGGATTTCTATTAGCCCTGTCTCGCTTATAATGTCGTTGAAGTCTTCCCTATCTTGAGCATTAAGGTCACCCCTACAAACGCTCCTCCATGAACCTAATAACTTTAAAGTCCCCTTCAATCACCCAAGGTAGATTGTTCTGACATGCCAGAGCGTGAATCTCACTCCACATGGCCCCTCTTTTGTCCCTAAGATTTGGTCCATATGTTACAGTAACTCTCTGGATCCAACCATCGTTTCTCTGCCTAACAATGATAGACAAGGAGACAACGCCTTCAGAGGTATCTAGAATCTCGTAGCAATTGTTGTTAACACCAATTGCCAATCCCCATGAAGCGCCTCTCACATTTTTGAACACTAATGCGAAATTTCTTCTGAGAGTAATCTCATGCTCAAGCAAAATCGGTGGGTCCAACAGTTTTGTTTCCTCCAAGCAAAAAATATCTACTCCATTATCACGCAGCACCTCTGCGACCATGAGCCACTTCATCCTATCCCCTAACCCTCGAACATTTCAGAAAATAATCATTATCTTAAAAATATTAGTTTTTTCTCCATTCCTATTACAATGAGAACTCAATGATTTTCGCCAACAACCCTTCCTTCTTTGGAAGTTACATCTCTTATGAACTAGTATGCGCCAATGGGGACCTTATTCTTTACCAGTGTCAACCAACACCATATGTAAACTTTAAATACCTTTGAAAACAATTGACAACACATCAAACACTATGAACTGAAGAAAAAGAGAAGCTGGTTTGGTGACCGGAGATGGCCTCCAAGGCCTAAGTCGATGCAGTCACGTACAACCCTGCACGAATCGCAACATAGAGGGAACATAAGCTGAAGAGCTAGTCTCTGCTTTGCTCTAATTGCTGAAAGTTTATAAAGAGGAAGATATTGATTAGTAGTAGATGGGAGAGTTGACGGAGCTACTAGAGGGAGACGGGATGAATTAATCACAATAATTCCAGAAAATAAAACATCGGTAGATGAGAGTGATACACCAATTTGGTGGTAGAATAATAAAAGGGAAATATAAAGTGGCTTCATTATACAAAATTCTGTCCATTACTTGAGAAAGCGAGAGATATATGGAGATTATATGGAAAAATAAAGTGCCATTTCGAGTAGAGTATTCATTTTGCTTTGGAAGAAGGAAGCTATACTAATATAGGATAACTTACAAAAACGAGGATGGTAAGGTCCGGGGTGTTGTGTGTTATATATGCTTAAAAAATCAGAAGAATAATAATCACATTTTTTAAAAATGTAACTTCACAACACAAATATGGGAAACTATGCAAACTTGGACAACGGCCTTACAATGGGTACAAATCATTAGGAAGAGCTGATTTCTGGTGGGTGGATAGAGGAAAAGGGAAGATAAAAGAACAAAAAATCATTATTAAAAGCATTCTAATGGCAATTGTATGGAATATTTTGTCGAAAAGAAATAAAAAAAATATTAAATAATTTTCATCTAAATATTGAATCGCTTTTTGTTATGATTGAGAATAACATAGCTCACTGGATAGATAATGTAGGTGATGAAACAAGGAACACTTTCACTACTTGAACTACAAGAAGGAAGGTAAGAAAGAGGCTAGTTTGAGACTGTTTCTAGAGATTCTGTAAGAGAGGAAAGAGGAGAAGGAGGATGAAGCAAGAGAGACAGAACATAGTTGACAGATTGTGGAAGTAAGGAAGGAGAGAGACAGGGAGTGAATGTGAAGAGTCTTATATATTATTTGTAATAAGATATGGAACTTAAGAACTTCCATTAGGAGGAATCTTAGTAGTAGTAGCTTTTATATATATATATATATATATATATATATATATATATATATATATATATACACACACTAAGTTATTTCATTAATAACTAATTAACGGAATGTAGAGTGCTGGAGAGCTCTGTTAAAATACAAAATAATTTTACTTAACCCTCCCCATAACTTCGAAGATAGTAAAAGAGACTTTAATAGCATATCAGAATTAGGTTTGAATCCCACTGGGCACGTATTTACTTGCAAATTTTAAAAAATAAATAATTCCTCTATCTAAAATCTAGGTTTCTGTCCAAAATAGACTTTCAACATGCAGGAAGGTATTAAAATACAAAATAATTTTCTTTAACCCTCACAGTAAATTTGGAGTTTTGGTGCAGCGAGAGCGACTTTAACAAATTCAATTCTCAAAAAAGAAACTTGGCTTGAGACAATGGTGGGGAACGCTGAGGAAGTGATTGGGGGGTGGGTGGGATGGGAGGGAAAGACATTTTGGTGGTCGGTGAAGAGTGTGAGGATGGGGCCGAGAGGGACGGTGGTGGTTTGCATTAATGGAGAGAGGAGGCGCCATCCGATCCTGGTCGAGGGGTGGTTAGATTAGTATTCTTGCCATTAGGAAAGGGATCGAAATTGTGCATGTTGGCGGTGCGTACCGGCAGAGTTGGGTTCGGATGGGAGTGAGCAGCGGCAGCAGCCACGGTGGATAAGCATGTCGATCAATACACCATGGAAGTGCACTCGTTTCCCAGGTTAGTTGGGCAATTTTGATTTTGATATTTTTCACCTTCATGTTTCATATTGGAAACTGGTATGAGTCATTGCTCTATTTTGATATGATAATGCCACTAGCTTTAATCTCGATCAAGCAAATTTTGATCAAGCACTCTTTAATATAGGCATACAGTTACCTCCGTGCCATGATCGGTAACACTCCTCACTTTTAAGTGGAAACCTGTCAACTTTGATTCTGGTAGATGCAGATGTTGATCTGGAAAATAATTTTGGAAAATTATTCCAGCTCTTGACTGATTACTAAAAACGAGCAACTGTAAGGACACTTCTTGAATTATTTTAGGCAATAATTTTCTGTAGCAAGAATGGCTTTAAAAGGCTTTTAGCCTGCAGTTCAAATATATAAACAGTCTACAATTCTTGATCTATCAACTTAATTTTCTACCGCATATATGCTTGCCCCCAAATTTAAAATCAATAATAAAGGAATACAAATTGAACAGTACAAGTCTATCTATCTCAATTGATCCTCACAGTCATTGATCAATATCAATAGTCGGAACACTCTGCACCTTACACTGCTGCACCTTCGGACTCTCAGCTGCACCACCAGCCCCAAACCTGACCTGCTGCTGCACCACCATTGTGGCCACCCGCCCGCCGAAGTCAGTCGACGCCAGCAAGTCCCCAACGATCCCGAGCTCCGGATATTCATTCCACACCGACAACCCTTCCGTCGGCCCTGACTGCTGCCCTTCCCTCCTCCCCACAATCAACAAGCTGAAATGGCTACTCATCGCCCTGATCACCTCCACCGTCCCCTCCCCGTCCATCACCGTCTCCTCCCGATACACCACCCGTGCCCCATCGACCCGTCCCGTCCGAAACTCCTCGATCATTGCGTCGTCAAGCTTCTCCTCCTTCAGCCCTTCCCGCATTTCCTTCGGGAGGCAGAACCGCACCACGGTCAGCCTGATCAAGGGGTCCTCAGCCATGCGTATCCCATATGCCAAGGCCTCCCGGTCATCTGGCCCCCCGATAAAGTAGACTGCCACTCGCTGCAATGCTTGGTCCGGGGTAGAGAGCGCGGCTCCAGCCGTCCCACCCTGGAACACCAGTATCCCTACCGAACAAGGACAGTAAAGAAGGACGTTTACATTGATGTTCTGTATCGCTGGGTTGATGGACTCAATGGTTCCGTCTATCGCGACCTGCTTGTGGAACGGGACGAGCACCATGGCCGCCTTCTTGTCCAGGGCTAGTGAGCATATATCTTCGTGCATGGTATTGTATGGGGACATGCTTGTGTAGGGGATGACGGTGACGGACCATTCCGCGTTCTGCTGCGCGAAATAGTTGAATGCATTGACGATGTGGTCGGTTTCCGTGATGAGGTTGGAGCTCTTGGATCGCTTGTAAGGGGCAAGGACAGCGGCAGTGCGGCCAGCGAGCTGGGAGAGGTGGAGGACGTAGATGCAGATGGGGGAGCCTGGGGCCGGGTGGGAGGACTCGAGGAGGGCGAGGATGGAGTTGACGTTCTCCTGGTGGTAGATGCAGGCCAGGATACGGAGCTCAGCGTTGGGCTTGGTGTGCTGCACCGTGCGCCGCTTGTATGCGATGAACCGTTCCTCGGGCCTGTACATTAGCTTGATTAGCGGTGTCGTCAGCCCGCCGAAGAGGATGATAGAGAGCATGAGGGCGGTGTATACTTGATGGTTGACAATCTGCGTAAAAAATTATTAAATCCTTCATGCATGCATGCTATGCTATGAAATTTTACCACTAATACTCAACAACACATTCTGATCGTCTTATATATTTAAAGCATATATTGATTTGAGCATCGGACAACAATAAATTTATATCAATCTTTGCCTTAAAAGACACAAATAAGTAAGTTAATTGTGTATGTGTACCTTTGCGTCTAACCAGAAACTGGCATAATCAATCTCAAGGATGCCCTTATTAATCATGATGAGCGAAAGAGAGATTGCATCCCTCGTAGGCATCCTACAGTAGATGCTAACTGCCATGACCCCCAAGAACTTGCCGAAGGTGTTCAACACCACCAAGAACTCGATAAATCCCCACAATGACACATCACTGAGCCCGCTCAGGTCCATCCGCAGCCCGGCCTGCGCTACAAACAGCGGCGTGAACAGCCCAACTACCAATCGCTCCATCTTCTCCACCAGCGACACCCCCAGTGGAGCTCCTCCGGGCAAAAGCAGCCCGTAAAAGAATGGACCGGTGGTCACATGAAGCCCGACGACCTGCAATCACGTACAAAAGTTCAGTCGGACTTATAGTTATCTTATAAACCAAGAGTAATTCTTGCTGAGATCGTGGCCTAAGCTTGTCTTATAATTAGGAATGGTAATGGATACATTTATAGATTAATTTTTGACTCGTTCTATACAAAATTTTAAATTAGAAAAATAAAATTTTTAATTTCAATTCAAAATTTTGTATATGAAAAATTGACCCATAACACTCATTTCAAAAAGGACAATAAGTAAATAACAGAAAAGAATGAAAAATAATAGAAAAGAATAGAATTTTAGTCCCACTATGGAGAAAACAAGAGATGAATTCAAGATTCCTTTAAAAGCATTCTATCTTTCTTTTCCATCTTTTTTTTATGATCAAACTTTATAAACACTAATAGGAAAAAAAAAAAAGACTGACTCCAAATCTTGAAATATAACTTGCCTTCTCTCTTTCCAAACTTGGTTAATTTCAGTTAGCGGACATATCCAAACAAGTCTTCTACATCGAACATTTTGGTTTTGCACGATGGTAAAACTAAGTTTTATAAAAAACTTACAATGTCGAACTATTCTTTTCAATAAATTTAAATTAATTGTGAGGTGAGATTTTCAATTTTCTTTTCATAGTTTCTAACATTTTGCTAACTTTGTTTTAACATGATATTGTGTCTCAACACTTGTCTTTCTTATTCATGTTGTTCAATCAATTCCCATGACATATGTGTTTTAAACATAAACCTCACAAAATAGAAAAAAAACTAACCCATTAGGCTGCAGAAATTTTTTTGATTTACCATCTAAATTTGATTCAATTACGTACATACCTCACTTAAGAGCCCACACAAGAGCATGATGAAAATGACTGCTACGAAAGAGACCTCATCAAGAAGGCTCCCCTCAGGCGTCCTCTTGATGATCCAAATAGTCACCGGCCTCGCGACGAACACAACGAATGCCATGTACGCTGCAAATGCCAAGAAAGTCGCCGCAGACATTACAACGCTGTTTTTCTTCTGCCCGATCAGGTATGCTATGAGCATAGCACCAAATATGATGCTAAAGAAATCAGCAATGAGGCTTGCCGACATGGCGAGCTTGCCGAGCTTGGAGGTCAAGAGGTGGAGCTCGCTGAGGGTGCAGGCAAGAACAGTGTAAGAAGTGAAGCACCATTTGAAGTTGATGGTGAGGATCATGCTCGGGTCACGGAGCGGACGAGGGATGTGATGGCGGAGCAGCCAAGCAACGAGGAGTACGAGGAAGAAGGAGAGGAAGGTGCCAACGATGGCGATGGCCACCGCCTTCTTGCCCGCCTTCCGGATCATGCCAAGGTCGGTCTTGACGCCTGTCAAGAAGAGAAAGAATGTGTAGAAGAGTAAGGAGATGCAGTTGAGGTGCTCCCAACTTTTCATCGAGTAGAGAAGCTTCTCGAAATTCATGCTCCGGCCGATGAACGTCGGCCCGAGCAGCAACCCGGCCTGCCATGTTGAATCGATAACACTGCAACAGTTAATCGCTCTGATCTACTATTTCTAAATTAATCTGTAATCTGTAAGGAAAATTTGATTGCCAATAGGATCCATACATATAAAATAAAAGAGACTTCACTTTATTAAATATTTAAACTTTATTGAAAATTAATGTGTATATATAACTAACGAGCTAGGCCTGTCTAACAAATAAAAATTTGGATTAAAATATACATCAATTAGGACGTGTGATGTTTTTCTCTAATAATCGTGTTATTCACTTATTCTGTCTGCTAGCTTAGCTCGATCGGTGATATGAAAATGCATGGAATGAGTACATGATTAACTATCTAACAATATTCTACACTAACAGAATTGAAATAAATGTTTTAGTTTAAGTTAATGGGTTATTGGAACTACATTGTCAGCATTTGAAATATTTCTCCGAGCACAAAAATCTAAGATTCGACAGATACTTACTCACAGGGAATGAAATTAATGGTGAGATGTATTCCATAAGGCTAACCAAATATTACGAAAAATAAATGGATTAAGTACGTAATTGGTCTGGTCTTGCATGTAGGACCATAGAACAGGTATAAATAGTTATATTAAATAAATTAGCGAAACTAGTGAGAATGAATATTCATTTATCAAATTGAGATGCAAAAGAAAAAGCCTTGTATAATGTTACTCTGTTTGCTGATCTCGAATTAGAGAAGGGATGGGTACTTACTATCAACTGAGAGATGACTTTGGGCAAGAAGACACGGTGGAGGACGGCATGCACAACCCGTGTGGCGACGAACATGATGATGACCTGATATAGAAGAATTGGGAACGAGTAGTCTAGTGGGTTACTCCCTGACCAGATACCTAGGGAGCTTGTTTTGTAGGCCCGGTAGCAAAATATTTGTTGTTTCATCGTCGGGTCTAATTGTATGTAAGACTGCTCCGTTGAATTACCGGCAGGCGCCATTGGGCCTACAATTGTATGAACGCCGGTAATAACAACTGTTCAAATGACTTCTATTCGTGAATGACGTCTTCAGAGAGGAAGCGAGGGATGGAGGGGGAGGGGGAGGGGGAGGGGGAGAGAAGAGAGATCTAGAGAGAGAGAGAGAGAGAGAGGTGATCGAGGAGGAAAAGCGGTCAACAAGGCTCGTGCTTACCGTTCTTTATTCATCGATTATTTATTTATTTTTAAATAGTAAATAAATCATTTTTGACTTGATTATAGGATATTTAGAGGCATTGGAGAAAGTTCGTTAATTCAAAAGTATTTACACTCTTCATAATGGACCCCTTGATCTAAAGCAATATTGATGTAAGACTATTAACATTAATTCTTACCGTGTTGTGGGATTGGTTGTCGCTTTTATAAAATGATACCATCCAAGAAATAATAAAGTTTAGAAATTATTTTAAGAGAAAATCAGAGTAGGAACACATAGTTGATTATGTTAGCATGCACTTGGATCCGTTATGTTAAGCTATATGTGTAGTAGTAACCTGCAAAATTTTTGCAATTTCATTTTGATACTTATCATTAAAATAAAAATTAGTTAATTGGGGTAAACCTTCATTGTAAGTAAGGATTGGAATGGATACGGACTACTCCAAGGTCTAATTGGGCCAGTTCGAAAAGACTGGACTTTGAACTATCCATTTTAGTTTTGTATCATATATTAAATTGAGCCCAATTAAATTTCTTTTAATAGAATTAGATTTGTACGTATCCAAACTCGTCACCCAAACTCTCCGTCTGAAGCGAAGCCCAACTCATTTCTGCCGAGAGTCCGAGAAGATGATCAGGTGGCTTCCTGTAGAATAATCGCCTGAACAGCGCCATCCGCCGGCGACGCTGCCAGCGGTGGCCATCTCTTCGCCACCATCGGCGACCCTGCTTTCACCGCCCAAATCCGAACCAGAATTCTCCACCAGCTCAACAATCGAAGCTACGGTAATCTCCCCAGGAACCCATGATTGCACGAATTTTGAGAAGAACTCGCCGAAATTTTGAACGAAAGTGGGGGGTTTGGGGCAGTTTTTTATCGCTAGGTTATTTTAATTCGAATTAAGAGAAAGTGAGAGGGGGATCGAAATTGAAAATGACATCAAGAGGAAAATTGGGGGCTCTGACAATGGATAAGGTGGCCCCAGCTTCAGCAGAAGAAAAAGGAAAAAAAAAATTTCTCATAATTATTTTAATTTTAATTTGCATAATTCGCTGAAAAAGATGGGATCCGCTTTGAATTCGATGTGTAAACAAATATATTTCCATGTATACTGTATAAGTTTTCTTTTTTTGTTGGAGGACTTTGAACATGATTTTTTTTATGTTCATAATATTATTATTTTTTTGAATTTTAATATGGACAAATCCAAAAAAAATTCATGGATTATGCAAAGTCCATTGGGCCAAGTTAATTTTTTTTTTTTTTTTTTTAAAGAATAGCTCATTTGGGCTTTGGACACTGAATGGATCCGGTCCGTCCGATCTGGCCCTGTCCATTCTCATGCCTATCTTCATGTGCTGTCATTGTCTTAGAAAATATTTTCAGTAAATACAATTTAATCGGATAAAACTAATGAGTAACAAAATTCAGCAAGTGATCAATGAGTATTATCGACTCTCCAATTTGTAAGAGCTTCCGAGTTCGATCCCTATTGGAAATCAATTTGGATAAAATTGCAAAATAATATGTTTGAGAGTTTGGGAAAAAAACAAAAACAAAAAAGAAAATTCAGCAGGTAACCATGTTGCCATCAATTTTCTTGTCTAACTGAACTCATTAGGACTCTATTGAACCTTACAATTGGTCGAAAATCATGGACATTTTCCCCAACTTAATTAATATGAAATTATACAATCAAAGAAAAAAGAAGTGGAAAATTGCATATTATTTGACATTGAAGATGGATTTATTAGTTTTTTTTTTTTTTTTTTTTTTGTCTTTGGTTAATATTTTAGTAGAAATTTTACTTGAGTTTTTTTTTTTTTTTTTGAATTTTCAATTTGCTTCTTAATTTTGAAATAATTTTAAAGATGAGACCTAATATTTATGATAATATTGTGTTTGGAATTGGAAAACTTTTAGCAGAATTAAATATTAGGAATGACAAAACTAAATTTACTTTTCAATTTTAAAGAGATTTTAAAGATAAAAGTCTTGAGCTTACAATAAATTTTTATGTTCAGTTTGATGTTCTCAAAATGGAAAGAATGGGGAAAAAGATGTGTAAGAAAATCAATGATTACTAATTTTTTTTTAATTTCAAACTAAGTCTTTGGAAGTTAATATTAAATTTAATAGATGGTATTCGAGTATATTCATGTGGGGTTAACATAAAATAAATGAACATACTAGTTATATACATGGAACTTGGTAGTATGAGTTCTAGTGTAAAAAACTTATGGGTTGGTACGATTGAAGCCTAATTTAAGTGGGTGTTAATCCAATCAATTAATATGAAAATAAATGATTCCCAAGAGTGTTCCATTAAGAAATCACGAACATACCCAATATGATTTCCAAATGAGATCTTCCACACATAACCCAGTTGGGTCTCCTTCAAGGACAGAGATGCTATCATAAATAACTAAATTATCCTTCATAAATAGATCCATGATACAATCGCTTTGAGACAATCTTAGTTTCATTTTTCTTATTGTGTTTCTATTTTGTTATCTTCACCTCATATAACCAATGATTTGAGCGTGGAGGGGTCTTTGACAGGGCTAAGAGCCGACCATCTAGACATTACAGATGGCAAGTGGGCCGGGCAGTCTGCCACCACATGCCGGGCAAGTGGATCGGCACTTGAGAGGTTTTCTACAAAAAAAATTGCAAATGCATCCATAATCGTCAAAATGGCTGTTGTGGGGTTTAAAATTTTTTTTTGCAAAAAACTTCTCCTCCTATCTATAAATACCCCTTCATTCATTCGAATTCATTTTTTATACAACACTCAAACAAACTTTAACGATTTTCATTTCTCTAATCTCTACAAAGATCAACGTTTTATAATTCTCACTCTCAAATGCAAAACTCGTGCAACACAGTTAATCTAGATTCAAGCTCTCCTCCTTCATCGAATTAGAAGAAAAAGTAGAAAGTTTCATTAATTAATTCAATCCTCCTTCAAAGAGCAAGTACACTCAGCCCGCTCTCATCTTTTTTTACAAGCAAATCTCAACTCTCAAATTTTCATTTCGGCTTGCAGTGTTGAGGTACATGTTTTAAAGCAAAATTTAATTTATAGATTTTTTTCGTGGTTTTTTTTTTTTTTTTTTTTTTTTACTATGGATCCATATTCAACTGACGCTTCTTGCTCATAAGTCTTGGGTAGTTTTTTTTTCTTTTTAATTATAGAAGAATATCGTTTTTTACAAGTACTATTAGAACAACTTTCACAAGTTCTATTTATTGCATCACACAAATACATTGTTTTTTCTAATTTGCCATAAGAAGAGCCCACTGAATAAACAATTTCTGAGCATTCTATAGGTGTAACCATCTCCTCTAAATCTTCCAAATTCAATATTTGAAATCATTTTTAAAAAAAATATAAAGAATGATATTAGGAAAATTAGGTGTAAATATTGCCAAAGATGTTACTTCTTTCTTAAGCAAAATTGAACGAGTCATCCAAAGAGGCATTTAGATAAAAACACACCTAGCAAATGAGCCCTAACAAATACAACTAAACACATTTAGTTGTACTTTAAGAATATTTAAATACAATCCATAACCAGTAGAGAGCAATTAGCTACTTATATAGTACACACTGAACAACTATTCTCTATAGCCGAATATCCAAAATAAAAAAAAATATCTTAGAATGGCACATAACTTCAAATTAAAAATGTTCCAAGATCAATATATAAATCCAACATAGTTAAAATATATAATGATAAAAGACAAATATTAATTTTAATTTTAACTTTTTTAATTTATATAGTTGCATTTACTTCTAATTGTTGGGAAGAATTAAATGACAGTCATTTTTTATATGTAACAATACATTACATAGTTCAAGATTGATGCATTAAAAAAAAAAAATAGGATTTAAAAAAATTTGAATTTTCTCGTAACACACATAATTTTCTCAATCTTGACTTACTATATTTTCAGCTTTTGGAATAGAATAAAAAATTTTCTTTATTTTTTACAATGCATCCGAAAATACAGTTGCAATTCAAATTTTAAAAAATTATACATAACAAATTTTAGAAGGAAAATTATTTCATATTTGATGTCTCTGCCACATAATAGACACGTGTATTCAAGATAGATTAAAGGTTATTAATGAATCTATAATTAAACTTAGGAATATAATAGCATTCATAAAATATAGTGGTCCAAGAAGACAAAATTTTAAATAAATTTGTAAAAATTTTAAACTCTCACTAGAACAAGATGGAATTTCATGTTCAAGATGTTGCATGAGACAATTAAATATAGAGATGCATTACAATTATTTACCAAAAAGGAATAAAATTCTTTTCTATTGAGTCCAAAAGAATGGAATCAATTAATTTGCATTAGGAATTTCTTAAGACAATTTGAAAGTATAATTATGGCACTTTCTGGGACCTACTATCTAACCATATACATTGCATTATATTATTTAATTAAAATTAGTTTGGTTTTTTGATGAAAATATTAATAACCACATTCTTGAAGATATTGTTGGACCAATAGAATTTAAATTTGTATATACTTTCAAAATTTTCTCTATTTACTTTATTTTACCATCATTATATATCCACGTACAAAATTAGATGCAATAGAATACTTTATAGAATTGTTTCATAAAAAGATGGATTACACAAATAATGTTTAATAATTAATAAATGATATTTAAACATGTTTAAAATTTATATACTCTATCTATGAAGATATGTATGATAACTAATCCCTAATTACAGTAGACCAACTTGGTCTTGATGATGATACTTCAATTGAAATATTATCAAGTTTATTCTGTAGCAAAAAAATATAGGACAACACACACGTTATTTAATAAACTTTATTACTACTTAGATAGGGCCAATGTAGATACTATTTTAGGTGAACATTAATGAAGCTTTTAATGTTTTAGCCTAATGGTAATCATAGAAAAAAATATATCTTGTGTTTTTTAATATGGCCCATGATATACTAACCACTCCAGTGTCCATAGTAGCATCTTGAGTTTGTTTTTATTGCATGTGAGAGAGTGCTAACGAAATAGAGAAACTCAATAACGACAAATATATTGGAGATGTGTGTATGCCTAAAAAATTGGTTTGACATAGAAGAAAGAAAAGAAAGACTTGCAAATGAACTGGAGTAGAAAAACTCACCTTAAAAATATTGAAAACTAAAGACTCCTACACTAGTAGTCTTCATATTTTTTCCTTTTTATATCTATAATTTTTTCTTGTAATTTTTTTTTACTCATAATTCTCTATGAAATAATACGAAGAACAAGTTGAGGGTGACGGTCATGATCTTCTTCTCTCTCTTTAGACTTTATATAATATCCAAAAAGATTTATAGAATATATTTATAAATTTACTGAGATTCAATGAAATAAAATTCTATTTTCATCCTATTTTCTTAGTTAATCATGTGTGAATTTCCTTTGTAAATGGTTGTTTCGTCATGGAAGATGTTTCTTCATTTGAAACGATATCTTTCTATTCATTGCATGTAAAGTACACCAATATATCTCATATTACCTTCACCATTAAGATCAATTTTAAGTTGATGAAAAAAAGGTGTTTTATTTGTTACCTACTTTATTAAAAATTTTACAAAAAATATTTTTCGAGATAGATAATCAAATAAGGTCAATAAAGATATTGACCTTTTTTTTTATCACAATGACATCAAAATGATAAGTGTGTCATATTATGATGAATTTAGTTTAGTTTTGTTTGTTAAAGAGAATATCAATGGCAGAGTTTCTGATAATAATTTTATTTGCAAGTATTATAAAAGAAAGGGGTATATCATGTTATAAGAGCAAACAAAATTCAGATGATCAAAGATCATGTATTATATTTGCAATAATAATTTAGAATGAGGCGAATTTAATTTTATCATTTTTCGATGACTTGATCAGTGTTAAGGATAGGAGAATTTTCAATTTTGAATGTTCATCTCATATCGGTTTTGTGAGGAAGCCGATTTCTACATGTACTTCAGTTCAAGGTGGATTTGTCATTACGGATAATTCTACTCCATGCAAGGCAACAAGTTGGTCAGGAAACAGTCCAAATTCATTTGCATGGTGGAAGCATCACTATCTTTTCACATGCACACCATGTTCAAGAATCAAGATTGATGTTTGTCTCTCTAGGAATCCTAGATTAAAAAAGGTGCACTTTAAGGCAGAAAAATGCTTGTTTGGAAGTTCAGAAGGTGCTTATCTTATGTTCAAGGTCGAAAATGATAATTTGTACATATTGCATAATTCACATACTACATGTTAAATTTTATATTTTCATCATCCAGTTCGGAGTTTAGTGCACATTAGAAGTTGACGATGTCCATTGAGGAGTCTAGATAAGATAGTAAGATATTCTCCAATTCACCATTAAGTGCATCTAGTTTAAGCTATGTTGGAGCATAAATAAGACAAAATTTATATTCCAGTATAGATTTGTATTCCTATTTATCCAGTTTGGATTTAGAGGATCTTTGGGTGTTAATTCTACACAGTGCCTGAAGTTGTTTCATCTACACCATATTTTAAAATATGATGTAGATCAAACAACTTCACGCACCGTTGGAGCATAAGTCCAAAGTTATGTTCTAGTATAGATTTGCATTCCTATTTATCCAGTTTGGATTCAGAGGATCGTTGGGTGTTAAATTCTACACAGTGCCTAAAGTTGTTTGATCTACATCATATTTAAAACCCTTTAGGGTTGAATAGAGAGGGTGTAGTGAGCTTGCAGTTTGAATTGAACCTAGGACGTAGCTGTGCAGTTCTATAAGCTCTTTAGGAATTGTTCGTATTCAAATCGGGGTGGAGATCATTGAATTTGACTTGAACACTTTAGTTCAAATGTTTTTAGAATTCAGATTACAACAATGAATTCTAAATTGTAGTTGGACTAGATGAGCCAGGCGCCTAATTGGTTTGTATCACTAATATATAATAATGCCTATTAAGATTTAGATTTAATGCACTACAGATTACTCATAAATGAAATAAAATTATAAGGTAATCATATAGAGATTTTAGGAGAACTTTCTTATATAGCATTATAGAATTTTCTTCTCTATTTTATTCTGAAGTGTTATGAGCGTAATTTGTAGTTTTGAATTTTAATTAGAGTTTCTCAATTTTATACTCTTTCAAAATTTAGTGAATTATTTTTCTTTCAAAATTTAGTGAATTATTTTTTTTTTTTGCTAATGTAAGTACATCAATCAGTTTGACTGGTTATATTTGTATTTTTTTTTTTTCGTTATTTTCTTACTCTTATCTTGTCAATACCTCAAGTTCATGTGTATTACCGTAGATTCGGCTCCGCTGTGCATGTGTTCTCTATTTCCTGACACATGCCTGGCCATAGAATTTCCTCCTTGTGAGAATTGTTGACCATGGATATTCAAATGCATACTGTGCTGACAAGTCGTGCAAGAATGGGACATGGATGTCTCCCTCTAGCGGAAAGTGTAATTACAAATACGGGGCTCATGTCAATGGTCCTTGACTCCTTTCGCATCTTCCCACGCGCACACCTTCTCGCTTCGTGAACGGGGGTGTGTTTGTGGACTCTCATCCACAGTTTGTATGAAATTTTTTTAAATAATAAACATGCAGGACATACTTGATGGCTGCATATTATATTAGTATTTTGGATGAATCATTATGTGCTGACGCAAGAGAGAAGAGATTTCCTTCTACACAAACAAGATATTTCTCTCTCAATATTTATGGCTGTCAGACAAGTCTATCCAACTAACAGAGAAAAATCAAGGACCATCATTTATATCGATGACTGCTTAGCGCTTGCCAGATTGGAAAAATTATAAATGCGCACGACATTTTACTTTGTTTGGATTGAGGGAAAGGAAAGGAAAGGGAAAGAAAAGAAATGAAATGAAAAGAAAAGGAAAAGGGCAAAGACATAAAAAAAAAAAAATAAAAAATAAAAATTGATTTCTTTTTTTACATTTGATTAGAAAGAAAATGGAGAAGAAAATCATAAGAAAATTTTAGTTGAAAATAATTTTTATGTTTTGTTGGTCAATAGAAAATTAAGAGAAAAACGTAATTCATATAATTCACATATTAAGAGGAAAATATAATTAGATAATAGAAAATTTTAATATTAATTCATATTATTGATATAACTTCTAATTTTTAAATAATTAAGTATATAATAATCCAAGAGTCCAATGTTAAAACATACCTTGGTCTAAATTTGCAAGAAAATTTTTGTAAAAATATGGAAAACGAATGCAATATATAAGAACAAGGAGATGAGAACAACAAAAGGACTAGGGTATGGCGTTTGAACTTCTACAAATTTGAAGTGTTTTAATCCTAAAATTTCTTTGCTCAGCTAGTAATGAATCGACTATTGCACCGAAAAAAATATTTGTATTCATTTTCGTCATGCTTCCTTTTTGTTATTTGGGCATTTTTTGTTCATTTTTTAGCAGCAGCAACAACAAAAATCAGCAGCAACAGTAAATCAACAGCAAAAATCAGCAAGAACAATAGCAAAAATCAGTAGCATCAGCAGCAAAAATCAGCAACAGCAACATAAATCAGCAGCATAAATCAGTAGCAATAACAACATAAATCAGTAGCAACAGCAGTATGACATATCAGCGGTATTAGAACAGTATCATAGCAACAACAACAACAACTCAATATCACAACATAATATCAACAACAACACAATTTGTACAAGGAGTTTTGTTTCAGAAACATGCACATATTCACAGACATCCAAGAATGTTAAACAATTTGTACAAGGACTTTTGTTTAAGGAAATACCCAAAACATAATTGATCTCAATATATGCTAATCCAATATTTTTTATATCAGTATACCAAAATCTAAAATCAGACAGAAATTTCTAATATCAAAATCTAAACGCTGATATATTTAGCTCTTACAACTCATTTTTGAAGTCCCAAAGTTTTTGTTACTTGATCTAAAACTTCATAAATTTGGTAAAATATAGTGGTTAAGGAGGACATAATTCATCGCATCAACCATTACTTAACAAATTTTCTGATCCAATTCCAACTCTTCATGGTCATTCTATTATATGTAACAGCAAAATGAACACAATGAGTATGATTGATGCTAATTATGCTGAAGTGAACATAATGAGCTCAATAAAGAGAAGATACTACACATAAATTGTATTCTCTATTCTAGGCAACATCTAAGTACAAATATAACAACTTGATTATTTTGATTGTAGATTCATATATAGATCCATGATTAAAAATCGCTAACTAAAACCCTTTTTGTTTAAAAATTTAAAAATGGCTAACTAAAAAAACTCTATTTGTTCCTCCATGCTAAACTCAACACCTTTTCTATAAAAAGCACCACAAATATTGAAGAAAGTATTTTAACAGAGATAAAAGTATCATACTCGTCAAGTGTGGTGCAGGTGTCGGACTAATATCTTTCGTATTCCATTAATGAGTGATAATAGAATAGTCGAGTTACAATACAATAATAAAGATAAAGAAGGAGTCTAGCTTCTCTCACAAAATAAGAAACATAGTAAAAAAACTAGAGACAGCTATATAAAGTTAGCACTAACAAGCTAAAATACAAAAAGTCCTCCGCCAGTCCTTCATAAACCTCATTTATAATGGTGACCGTAAATCATCGCATGAGCTATCCTCCGAAAATTGTAACCACTCTTCGTCTGAGAGGAGTCATGTCTATAATAGTATATCTGAGTGGATTTGCAATATACAACATTATAAGAAATAAATAAATCTGAAAAATTATTATGTTTCTTTCTTTTCAAATATTCCAGCACGCCACTTCTATGGTTGTTAAGTGTAGCGCTTTCTTCTCCCCACCCAAGTATTAAAACCGCATTGATGTTATAGAGAGCCTGACGCTGCAACATTCTCAGAATAAAGATCAAATAGGCATCCTATCGGTTAACTATGTGCTCAAAATTAGTCAACAAAAATTATTGTTCAGTAATCAACTGGGAGTACGACAATCACTATCATTTTGTCGTGTGAGTCTTTCCATGAGTAAATTTCTATCTTCATCTCGTTGTGCCAAGATAGATCAATCTATATATTGAACTTCATGTAATGTTGTTGCCTTGCAACTATATACGAGGTGTAAACAACCATACTTTCAACTGTACATTTTATCTTTATCATTTTCATTTCCTACCTATCTTTCTCTTGTATCTATAAATTAAGATAAAATATTATAATTTAAGAAATTATTATTTGCTAAAAAAGACAAATTTCTACAAAATTGCATCCTAGGAAGAATTGCTACTGATGCAACATTGACGATTTCAAAGAACTTGTCAATGTTGAAACTAGTTAAGTTAAATTTTTTTTCTTGAACGGTATCTCCCACTACCACCAAAAGAAACACAAACTCAACACTTTGTTACCCTCTTACCTAAAGCAATCCGCATCAAATGGGATCTCCACTGTTTTGAAGCAAGGTCAGGACTGAGGGTAAATTTTTCCAAAAGCTCCCTTATATGTTTAGGACATAAGAACCTCACTATAAATCTTACCCTTGAGATCTTTAGGTGTAAGGAAGAAAAATTCCCAATGAAATAGTTGGGTATCCCCATTAAATCCGGAAAACTCTCCAAACAAGACTAGTACCCCATGTTAGACTGTTTTGAGATGAAACTAGAGAGCTGGAGAGGAGGCCTACTTTCATTGGGAGGGAGAGTTGGCATGCTCAATATAGTTTTATCGTCACTTTCCCTATACTACATGTCCTTCTTTCTATTACCATACTGGGTCAGAAACAAAATAGATCAAATTAGAAGGAACTTCCTATGGAACGGTACGACCGATTCCAACAAATACTATCTTGTTTCTTGGAGGCAGATGTGGTGGTTTAACTAGTGATTTTTCTATCACAATTGGATTACATTAAGGATCTGCATTGAGCCCATTCTTATTTGCTATAGTAATGAATGAGCTTACTAAAACCATTCAGGATGAGATACCTTGATGTATGCTATTTGCTGATGATATTGTCTTAGTTGATGAGACAAGAGAAGGGGTAAATGCCAAGTTAGAGTTATGGAGGTATACATTAGAATCTAGAGGTTTTAGATTAAGGAGGTCTAAAACAGAGTATATGGAGTGTAAATTTAGTAAACGACGGATCATAAACTATAATACTGTAAATCTAGATAGGCAAGAGATACAAATGAGCAGTCAGTTTAGATATTTGAGTTCTATTATTCAGAATGATGGAGAGATCGATAATGATGTTAACCATAGAATACAAGCTGGCTGGTTGAAATGGAGGAGGGCAACGGGAGTTTTATGTGACCGTAACATTCCGTTAAGATTGAAAGGAAAATTTTATAGGACTGCTATTAGGCCAACTTTATTATATGACACGGAATGTTGGGCCATAAAGAAACGTTATTCACAAAAGATAAGTGTAGCAGAGATGCGTATGCTCCGTTGGATGTGCGGCAACACTAGGAGAGATAGAGTGAGAAATGAAGATATTCGTGCTAAGGTAGGTGTAACTCCCATCGATGAGAAGATGCGAGAAAATCGCTTACGATTGTTTGGTCATGTGCAACGTAGGCCTACAAGTGCACTAGTTCGAAGATGGGAGTTTATCAATGAGGACAAGTTAAAAGAACGAAGGGAAGACCGAAGAAAATATGGATGGAGATGATACGCAAAGATATGGAGTCTAGATGTTTAAATAAAGAGATATTACTTGATAGAAATGAATGGAGAAGGAATATCAAAGTGATCGATCCGGCGTGATTCTTTTTGGTTCATATAGCCTACCCCAAATACTTGGGATAAAAGGCTTTGTTGTTGTTGTTGTTGTTGTTGTTTCTTGGAGGCAGATCTGCAGACCTAAGACAGCGGGTGGCCTTGGAGTCTTGAACTTGAGAACTTTCAATTTGTCACTAATGGTAAAGTGGTGTTGGCACTTAATTACTCGCCCTGAGGGTACTCTCCAAAAGCTCATTCACTCTAAATATTGTTCTCAAAATGGTACATGGCATGCGACGAACTGAAATACAATAAATTCCCCCTGCTTCTGGAAAGGGATGATCATGACCAAACATATAGTCTGGCCAAATCTGAAATATAAATTAGGCAATGGTCAAAGAATCGCCTTCTGGCATGACCGATGGTGTACACAGATTTCCCTCAAAATTCTATTTCCTACAGTATTTGAACTATCCTTGAATAAGGATGTATTGGTTGCCTCTCAATGGGGAAGAGCAAGATGGTGACTGAATCTATTCCATCCCATTTCAATCGTGGAGAAAACTCAGATCCGTGACCTAATGTCTATTCTAAATGAAATAACACCATCCGGAACAATCGATGATCAATCCATCTGGAGATGTAATAAGAATGAAGTATTCTCGGTAAAATCCACATATCACCACTTTATGGATAGCAGAGTCAACCCTAAGGACACAAATTTGATATGGAATACAAAATACCCACTTAAAGTTAAGGTATTCCTTTGTTTAGCCCATAAAAATGCCCTCATCACATGGCCAACACTACAAAGATAGGGTTGGTTAGATCTAAATTTTTGTGTCCTGTATAGCAAAGATGGAAAGTTTACCCGCTATTTAATGCTAAATTGCAACTTCGTTACTAATCTCTGGATTTGTTGTGCAATAAAAATTGGGATCAACCTAAACATAGAGGAAAGAAGTTGTATCTGGAGTAAACTATGTTTTAATAGTCGACCATCATATCGGGCCAGAACACTAGCTGCAGCATTATGTTGGAAAGAAATAATAAAATTTTCAATTTTACTGCTCACTCTTTATATATTTGCACCCATTTAATTATGCATGACTTTTCTCTTTGGATATATATATCTTCTGATGAGAAGCGAATACAGATTTCAGGTGGATCCTCAGAGGATGACCTGGGTTCTCCTGGGCCCACATGATCCACATCATCCACCCTTCAACATGGAGAAAATATCCACTCTGCTATATTAAGAAAAGAAGATTTGACAAAACCTGTTTTTCTTTTTTATGTATCTTTTATTTTTGTAAGAACTGATGTATTATGAGATCACTCAGATGAGTGATCGAACTTTGTAACTCTTTTTATAGTTCTATTATTCGCTTACTAATGAAACGCGGAGGGCTTCCACTTGCCATTTTATTTTAAAAAAAAAACACTTAGTTACCCTCTTTTTCTCTCTCAAAAGTCACATCCAAAATCTATTTGGCCTCCCAGATCTATGGGGTAAACAAAATCCTTTCTAGTCAATGCATAGAGTCAAGTTAAAAAATAAAACTCACAAATACAAAATTAACAAGATATTTAGACTAAATTTAGCAGTACATATCGACGACCAAAACTAGTTGCACATTCAAAAAATTCATTTATATTCTCTAACTAGCTCCAATATGCCATTGCAATAAATATAAACAACAACAAAAGAAAGATCTAACGGATTGGCGAAAATTCACATAACCAAGCTCCTAATGACTAATATTAAACAAAAATTTTAAAAATACTCAATTTGGGTATTGTAGATTCGAAAAAACATATAAAAAACTTACAACCATTGCTAAATCAAACGGTCTCTTTGATCCAACTATCATATCAAAATATTTTTCCTAACAAGTGGATGCTGACAAAAAAGAGAAGTTGGGTCAGCAGTTGCTGGAAAAATTTACAAATGAATAAAATAGAAAAAAAATGTACATACCAAAATCAGAAGAAATTTGTTGAAATCTAGCAATAAGATGCCCACCGAAGGCTCTATCGCACGTTCTATAGGCAAACATTTGCTAAGAGAAACTCTAGAAATCCTCAAGTTTGAACATTTTTAAAGTTTTACAAATGATTAATGATTAACTAAGATCAGATCTAGCATACATAATTTAAAACCAAACAGAAAAATAACTTTGTTAAAAGATCAGAAAGATTTCATCTTTCAAAGAAAAGAAAGATCGAGATCCAGTCACAAATTCAAAACTCTAGCGAGAATTTTGGTGGATGGATCGCAATAGGGGCTCAGATCGTCCACGAAATGACAATTTTGCATTCAATTTACAGATCTAAGGTTAAGGTTTCGTACCTTTCACAGTCGAGGAGCGAACAGATCCGAGATTGGGAAATTTAGAGAGAGAGAGAGAGAGAGAGAGAGAGAGAGAGAGACCGAAGGCAGAGTGAGAGAGAGAGAGAGAGAGAGTGAAGGCGGATATCCCAAAAAATTTTCTCTCTTTTTTCTTTTTCTCTCAACTTTTCTTTTCTTTTTATTTTCTCCTGGGTTTGAGGAAGAAAAAAGAAAAGAAAAGAAAATTCTAATATATTTTCTCTAACTTTTTTTTCCTTGATTTTCTCTCCAATTTTTCCTCTAATCAAATAGTGGAAAGTTACTTTCCCTTTTTTTTCCTTTTCTTTTCCTTCCCTTTCCCTCAATCCAAACACAACCTTAGTGAGCACCATTTTCCCTTATGTTGTAAATCACTTTACAATAGGTAAGCACTATTTTCTCCTATGTTTTTTTGAAGTAGAAACAGCGAACAAATGTCCTCCGCTCTTTATTACTAAGTCAATAACATAAGTAAAATAGTATAAAATGTTTGTGGTTAAGTGACCACATCATGGGCTCATGGATCTTAGTTTGCAAACATCATAAGTATTTTGTAAAATATTACATTAATCTCTCTAACCTTTCCCTCCTAGCCCTCAAACTAATATCATTTCCCCCTATTTTGTAAATCGCTTTACTATAAGATTTGGTGCTCAGCAAGTAAAATGTGGTGCGCATTTAGAATTTCCCATCACCAACTTGTTCTCCACTTAAAAAATTCTCCATCTTTAGTTCCCAAAATTATCATTCCCAAAATGGCCATTCATAAATAAAACTCCATTCTCGAAACGTCAACTTTTCATCGATGGGGAGCGACGGAACATGGCAGGAAAATGTGTCAATTGTCTATGTAGTACGTCGGAGAGTTGTTATTTGAACTCAATTTAGGGTGTTTGTATAGAAGTAAAATAAAAATAGTGGAAGTAAGAATATTTTTACTATTTCAAATATTTATTTGGTCAAAAAAAAAAAATTGAAAGTTGCTTCTAAATATACTGAGGTGGTGCCTATTTGGCACCTTACTTTCAAAATTTTATTCCTCTCATATATTATATTCAAGGTCGAAAATGACAATTTATACATATTGCATAATTCAGATACTGCATGTTGAATTTCGTATTTTTATCTTCCAGTTCGCAATTCAGTGCAGATTAGAAGTCGACGATGTCCATTAAGGAGTCTAGATAAGATAGTAAGATATTCTCCAATTCGTCATTACGTGCATCTGGGTTAAGCAATATTGGAGCATAAGTAAGTCCAAATTTATATTCCAATATAGATTTGTATTCCTATTTATCTAGTTTCGATTCAAAAGATCGTTGTGTGTTAAATTCTACACAGTGCCTGATGTTGTTTGATCCACATCATATTTAAAGCACTTAAAGTTTAAATAGAGAAGATGGAGCAAGCTTGTAGTTAGAGTTGAACCTAGTAGCTATTCAGGTCTATGAGCTCTTTAGGACTTGATCGTTTTTAGAATTCAGATTTCAACAATGAATCCTAAATTGTAGTTGGGCTAGATGAGTCAGTCACCTAATTGGTTTGTATCACTAATATATAATAATGCCTATTAAGATTCAGATTTAAAGCACTATAAATTACTCATAGATGAAATAAATTTATAAGGTAATCATATAGAGATTTTAGAGAGAACTTTCTTGTATAGCATTATAGAATTTTGTTCTTTATTTTTCTCTGAAGTGTCTCTGAAGTGTTATGAGCGTAATTTGTGGTTTTAAATTTTAATTAGAGTTTCTCAATTTTATATTTCTTCAAGATTTAGTGAATATTTTTTCTTTGCTAATGTAAGTACATCAATCTGTTTGGCTGGTAAAACCAAATAATATTTGTATTTTCCCCCCTTATTTGCTTACTCTTATCTTGTCAATACCTCAAGTTCATGTGTATTACCGTAGATTCGGCTCCGCTATGCATGTGTTCTCTATTTCCTCACCCATGCTTGGCCATAGAATTTTCTCTTTATGAGAATAGTTGACCATGGATATTCTAATGCATACTGTACTGACAGGTCGTGCAATAATGGGGGCATGGATGTCTCCCTCCCGCCGAAAGTGTAATTACAAATACGGGGCTCATGTCAATGGCCCTTAACTTATTTTGCGTCTTCCGACGCACACTCCTTCTCTCTTCGTGAACGGGGGTGTGTTTGAGGACTCTCATCCACAGTTGGTATGAAATTTTTTTAAATAATTAACATGCAGGACATACTAGAAGGCTGCATATTATATTAGTATTTGGGATGAATCATTATCTGCCGACGCAAGAGGGAAAGAGATTTCCTTCTACACAATCAAGATATTTCTCTCTCAATATTTATGGCTGTCAGACAAGTCTCTCCGACTAACAGGCAAATATTAAGGACCATCCATTATATCGATGACTGCTTAACTTCTACCAGATTGCTATAAGTGCTTTTTTTTTTTTTTTTTTTTTTTCTCTCTCTCTCCTCCTTTCCTCCTCCTCCTCCTCCTTCTCAAGTGCTTGCCTGCTCGCCAACTTGTTCTCCACTTCAAAAATTTTCCATCTTCGGTTCCCAAAATTATCATTCCGAAAATGACCATCATAAATGAAACTCCATGCCCCAAACGTCGACCCCTCATAGCGATTGGGAGCTACGGAACATGGCAGGACAATGGGTCAATTGTCTAAGTAGTACTTCGGAGAGTTGTTATTTGAACTCAATTTAGACTAGACTCATCCATCTTCAAATTATTCTAATATTTAATATTAGGAATTTTACCCATCGGATTCTTTAAATCTTTAAAAACTGAATATCTATCTATAAAAAATTCTAGTATTAAATATTATACTAGTGATGAAATTAGACGATTATGATCCTCCCGTACCAATTGTGTCCCTCTTTTTCTCAAGTCTTCCACATTGGAACGTATCATCTTTTTTTTTCTCTAATCTTAATCTAAGGGAAAAAAAAACTGAAGAAATAGAGATTGTTAAGCTTCGTAAATCATTAAATACTTGAGTAATTAGGATGCAGTTAGCAGATGGGTGAAGTTAGTCTAGAAACGCGTGCAAATAGCAGCCCCCAAATTATTCGTTCTGAGGGAAAAGAAAGTCCGTGTCAGCCCGAGACGAATTCTTTGACTCTTTGAAATGTGAATCATATCGACTAGCGAGCTCATTCGGTCACGACTAACATCTGACGATACACCTCTCAATCAACCCAATCAAACCGGTGGTCCCTGGGGGAGTTTCTATAGGTGCACACCATTTTTTCTAGTGAGCCACTTATTTTTGGTTCGCTGGGCTCACTACGAAAAATGGTGTGCCCCTTTAGAAACTCCCGTCCCTAGGCACCATGCATGCTAATTAATTCCAAACACTGGCACCCTGCATGCCTAAATAATTCCAAATTAGCCCCGATAATCAACTTTCCCTCCCTTTAAATTGTCGATAGCACCCAACAACAAATACCACCAATATCATTTGCATGCATTCAAGCATGGCTTATCCCATGTCGACCCTCACAAGGCCAGCCTCCAAGCTAAGGCTATTCCAGCACAAGGTCCAGGCGTTCTGGTTCTACCGCTTCCTCTCCATGTTCTATGACCGGTCGACCGTGCTGGGTGGCTGGACGGCGGACGTGCGGGCCGAGGCCCTGGAGCCTGCCGACTTCTGCAGCCCCGATCTGAAGGTGGTCGACGTCGGAGGGGGGACGGGATACTCCACTGAAGGCATTGTTAAGCATGTGGATGCGAAGAACGTTACCATCATCGATCAGTCGCCGCACCAGCTGGCCCAAGCCAAGAAGAAGTCGGTGCTGAGAGAGTGCACCATTCTTGAGGGTGATGCTGAGGACCTCCCCTTCCCCAATGACTATGCCGATCGATATGTCTCGGCGGGAAGGTAATAATTAGTAATACTCCCGTGAGAAATTATATATGAATGTTTGGAAAGTAGTAGTGGCTGCAATTTGATCACCTTCGCATTTCTGTAGCATTGAGTATTGGCCGGAACCGCAGCGAGGGATAGCCGAAGCGTATCGTGTGCTGAAACCTGGCGGAATAGCATGCGTGATAGGTCCAGTGTATCCGACGTTCTGGCTGTCGAGGATCATGGCTGACGTGTGGATGCTCTTCCCTAGAGAAGAAGAGTACATAGAGTGGTTCAAAAACGCTGGATTCGAAGATATCAATTTGAAAAGGGTCGGCCCCAGCTGGTACCGTGGGGTGCGACGGCATGGACTCATCATGGGCTGCTCGGTGACTGCTGTAAAGACAACCTCCGGGGATTCCCCTTTGAAGGTATGCATGTGAAATTTGTTGAAGGATGATTTCCGATTACAATGAGCAAGAAAGATTTTTTGAATCTTAAATCGAGCTAACATACTTAATATTTGCAGCTTGGACCCAAAGCTGAGGACATCAAGAACCCGATGAATCCATTTAGCTTCCTGATTCGCTTCTTTTTAGGAAATATCGGTGCTCTCTACTACACTATCGTTCCCATTTACATGGCGATCAAAAATAAGATAGTTCCTAGCGGCTGGCCGCTGTGAAAATAACTATAGTACGTAAAAGTAGGTTGGGGTTACTTGAGTTTCATAGGTGCATGCATAAAAATGTCTCATCCACCTCTAAAGAACTTGCGGTAGAATACTACTATGGCGTTGATAGCACGGTGCCAGTGAACGTTCCTCTCCAGTCTTTGTCCTGCGTGTATTTGGGTGGCTAATTTCTCATGGAAACATCGTAATATATTCCGTGCTTTAGATTTCGATGTATTTAGATGAAGCTACTAATGATAAAGTCTGTTATCAGTTTCTATATTTTTATTGTTAGAATATCTTCCAGCCATTTTTTAATCATGCCTTGACCGATAAACACATTATTCTAAAGGGTTAGGTTCGGGTGCGGGTGTGTGAGTCTCACGCATATTTAAAATTAAATTAAAAGGCTAATAGAGGAGAGTAAAATTTTGGAAAAAATAAAAATTTATAAAACTGTTAGTCCCCACCTTGCAGTGGGGAACAACTATTAGGAGTTTTTTTTTTTTTAATTTTGTTTAATTATTTTTTTAAGTAAAACGGAGATTGGAGCTCTATTAGTAATTAGATAATAGAATTTATATAGTTAAAGAGTTCAATTAACCGTATAAGTGACTTTTATATTACATTAATTTATTAATAAAATTAAAGCGAAAAAACATCATAAAAAGAAAATATGCATCATAAATCTCTCTCCACGTGTGCTCCATGTGTGCAGAGGAAAGCTCCTTCTCCAAACTGAACGGTGGTGGATTATGTGTGGTTCGGGGAGTCCAAATCATCTCCTGACAAGTTGCTCGAGATCTGTACTCGCTCCTCGTCGGAGGGTATATCGATCTAAAAAAGCAAAATCATGCATTGTTAGTCTAAAACAACTGTGAAAACGACGAGCTGAAGAATTAAAAATTCTATTATTTTGTTCCAACTAGACATTCCAACATATTGCTGCGACTAGTGTTCTAGATCGAACCGAAGATCAATTGTCACAATTCAATCTACTCCAAATACAAGTATCATCCTCCAAATTTATATTGATTTCTAGATTGTTTGCATAATGAGCCCAAAGATCTTTAGTAAAATAACAACTCAACACTAGATGGGTAGTGGACTCTCCATTCTTACTACAAAGGACATAGAAATTTGGACCTGACCAACCCATTCTTTGTAATGTCGGTCGGACCTTATTGTGAACCAGCCAAACAAATATTTTGACTTTTGAAGGGCATTTTATAGTCCAGATATTTTTTGTATTTTCAGGGCTGATTCCATTATCCATAAATTGGCGGAATGTGGATCCCACCGATAAAGTTCCGTCTTTATTCCATCTTCAAGATGATTTATCCTCATGTATACTCGATGGGGTTATACCACACAGCAGGGACCTTAGGTCTCGAATTTGTATTTCTTTCGCAGTCGAAATCAGTTGAGAGACACTCAACCTCCATCTTGCTCTCCCCCACAAAGAGATAACTAGTGCATCTTTATTGGAGGCAAGTTCGAATGCTGCAGGGAATAAGAAGAGCGATATCTGTGTGCACCATCAATTATGCAAAAATGCAATTTTTTGTCCATTGCCCAATTTATATTCTAGGATTGGCCAAATTAACTGCTTAAACATGATTAACCCTTTTAGAATCTAGAGGTCTGAACTGTCTTTTGACACGGTGTATGCCATGTGCCACTTCTAGGACAATACTTTGAGTATATTAGGTTTTGGAAGGTACCCTTAGGGCGTGATAAGCGATGCCACCACCATTTAACTATTAATGATAAGTTGAAAATCCTGAGGTCCAAGACTCCTAGACCCCTTGCCTTTTTAGGTCTACAGACCTTCCCCAATGATATCAGATGGTATTTATTACAATCAAATGTCCCACTTCATAAAAATTTCTTTCTGATTCGGTTTATTTTGTTTCCGAGTCAACATGGTAATAAAAATGACATATAATATAATGGTAGTGTGGATAAGACTACGTTAAGTATAGCCACCCTTCCTCCCAACGAAAGTAAGTTGCCTCTCCAGCTCTCCAGCCTCTTTTCGAAGGAGTCTAATAGTGGGTTCCAGTCCTGTTTTGTGAGTTTTCCAGGTTTGATAGGGATACCAAGATATCTCATCGTGAATGTTTCCTCCTTACACCTAAAAATCTCGAGAATAAGACTAATGGTAAGATTCTTAGACCTTGTGCAAATAAATGCAATTTTTGAGAAATTGATTTTCAAGCCTGACTAGGCTTCAAAGTAACAAAGTCCCCATTTTATGTCAATTGCTTTAGATATATTATCCTTACCAAATAGGACAAACAGGAGGGAGGAGAGTGGGTCTCCTTGTCGCAGTCCTCTCTTAAGGAGTATCTCTTTTCCCAATTCACCATTAACCATGATCTATGTTTTAGTCAAATGTAACCAATCTGTTATCCATGAGATTCACCTTCGTCCAAAACCCTGAAATTGTAATACTTTTATTAGGCAATCCCAATCACCATATCATATGATTTTTCGAAGTCTAGTTTGAAAATATATCCATTCGATCTGGATTTCTTACATTGATGTATGATCTCGTATGCTGAGGCCACCCCCTCCAATATATTTCTCCCTGCTAGAAACCAGTCTGGTAGTCTTCAATCATCTGTTGTAATCTACGAGTAAGTAGATTGGCTAAAATTTTTGTGATAATTTTTATAGAGCTATTTAGTAGAGCAATAGGTCTAAAATCTCCAATGCATTCTACTTGCTCCCTTTTGGGAATAAGTGTAATAATAGAGTAGTTGATCCTGTCTAGTCTAGCTTCACCCCTATATACCTCCTCAATCATCCTAATTAAATCTCCCTTGATCTCTGGCCAAAAGATCTGATAGAAGAAAAGAGGAAATCCATCTGGGTCTGGGGTTTTATTCGGGCCCAAATCCCATACAGCCCGTTTGATCTCCTCTTCTTGAAACTACCTCCATATCTCTCAGGTCCAGGTTGGGGGTCCAAGCATTATCTTTCATCCTTATTCTGAAACTATTCTTTCTACCAAACAATTTCTTGAAATGTAAATATACGTCGTCGTGTATGTAGACATAAAAAAAAGAAAGAAAGGAGATTAAAAATAAATAAATAAATAAATAAATAAATAAAACGGGAGTGCCCTGCGGGTCCCACCCTCAGGAGCGCGTTCTCGCGAGAGTGCACCCACGGGTGCGCCCGCAGGAGCAATCCCGCAGGTGGGTCCCACCCACGAAATCGCTCATGCTGGAGCGCTCCTGCTGGTGGGTCCCACCCGCGGAATTGCTCCCGCAGGAGCGCCCTGCGGGTCCCATCCGCTCTTGCAGGAGCACTCCACCCGCACGTTGCTCCCGCAGTTTTGCTCGCTTCCGTACTTTGATTACGTGATCTGGATTTTTGGAGATTTATTAGGTAGATTTAACCAGATTCGAGGGAAGAATTTGAGCTGGATTAGATGCGCTCTTCAATCTATAAAATTGGGAGCGAAGTTCAAAACTAAAAGGGGAGATTCTATTGAGAGGCAATTTTTCAGAGATCGGAGTCCAAAAATCCAAAAGGAGAATTTTCAATGTTCATCCCGATCCAGATCGGATCGTCAACGGAGTGCAGAATTAAGACTCCACCGCTGGCAAAACCCACAAAAATAAAGAGAAATCAAAAGCAATTGATCCCCATTCTTGTAATCTCGAATTTATTTTATAATTTTCTTTTATTGATGTAATTCAAAATCAATTTGGCAATTTAAAGAAAGATTCAATTTTTCGGACATACAAGAATTGGCGATCATAGTGGAAGTTTGGGCGGCGCAATCTGATCTTTAAATTTTTTTTGATTTGGAGCCTAAGCGTCATAACCGGGTAACAAAAAAACATGTGAGGCATTATTGCCCACCAAAATTGACAAGATGTCATTGTCTGTCCAAAAAAAAAGTGAGGCGTCATTTCCCACTAAACTTAACAAGGCGTCATCGCCTATTAAAAAAAATTATGAGATGTCATCGCCTATAATAAATGACAAGACGTCTGTTCGTCGCAAAAGTTTCTTCGCTTCCTCCCATTGAATTAACTTAAATTACAATGAAAGTGAATAAGAGATAAAAAGAACAAACGAGAGGATTTTATATTTCAATCTCTCTCTTTTACAATAGTTTGTGGGATCTGTGGCGATGGGATCTGTCAAGCAGCTCCTTTGGACGATCGGTACGTTGAAATCTTCTCTTTTAAAGATATCGGCCGAATATAGACGATCTTCTCTGGTTTTTATTTGTTCAAGGCTCTCTCGCGTAACTCGAACTTCTCAAGAACTCCAGAAAGAAGATGGTGACTTTCTCTGATCTTCAAGAACTCAAGGCTCTGTGTGTAACTTGAATTCTCCAAGATCTCAGAAGATGATCAACAAAGGCTTCAAGGCTCTCTCGCGTACTTGAATTGCCAAAAAATCGATAGGAGACTTCCGATGCCCCAAAAGGAAGATCCCTAGGGTTTCACCAGGAAGGTATTTATAGCCCCAGGTTAATGCAAGAGTTTCTATCTAAATAGAACTCGCATTCATCAAGGATTCCAATCAAATATCTTAGTTTTGATGGAATTCTGGTTAGACTTGATTCGGGTATTTGGATAAGCCCAGAATCATAATCTCAATCAATTTGAGATTCTGATTATCTGCTTACGCGGAGCTTTAATCGCATCAAAACGCGACGCTAAATAACCAAAACGCCGAGCTATTGATCATCTCCGCGTTTTACTCAAACGCGAGGCTAATACAAGCCAGACTGCGGAATCAACGCGGAGCTATTAAACATCTCCGTGTTTTATTCAAACGCAGGGTTAATATAACCAAACGCGGGGCTATTGAATTAGCTCCGCGTTCTGTTGTGGAAAATCCTTTTAACTTAGAAATTTTCACTGCCAACAGAACCTCCTCCAAAGTTTTCAAAATGGCTTAGACTTCAGCAGATTTTGAAATACTTTGGATATTTAAACTGAAACGCGGAGTTAAAATACCAAGTCTATCTCGCGTTATCTGCTCACTTACGCGGAGCTAATCAGCTTCACTTCGTCTTCAGTGAAATGAGTAATTACGTCATTAATTACCCCGAGTTTCCATGCCGAATACCAAGCGACGAAAATTCTGTTTAAATAGAGCTCCCGGCTCATCTTCTTCTTCATCTCATCCGAAGAATTTCTGAGAACTCGAGTGACTCACGAATGATCTTCAACTGATCTTCGTTCAATTCTCTATAGGATGTCTCTCCAGAGGAGTTTGGCTTCTCACAAGTTGGCCGGCTTTAATGGCAGCAGCCGTGAAGGTAGATGCGACGGCGAACCAGTCTATGCAGCGTCTTCCGAAGGTAAAAACCTCATCTCTTGGTTTTCTAAGAACCATTCTGAGATATTTTGGTTTGGTTTATTCTGGATGATTGCTTATCTTGTCTGCGAGATCGCCGTTTTATTGTGTCGTCCCTGCGCTTGAAACGCGGGGCTTTACTAGTAGTCCCAATGAATCCGCGAGGCTATCTTTGATTAGCAGTCGCGATGAATTGCGAGGCTATCCTTGATTAGCAGTCGCTATGAATTGCGAGGCTATCTTTGATTAGCAGTCGCCAGGAATTGCGAGGCTATCTTTGATTAGCAGTCGCTATGAATTGCGAGGCTATCCTTGATTAGCAGTCGCCAGGAATTGCGAGGCTATCTTTGATTAGCAGTCGCTATGAATTGCGAGGCTATCCTTGATTAGCAGTCGCTATGAATTGCGAGGCTATCCTTGATTAGCAGTCGCTATGAATTGCGAGGCTATCCTTGATTAGCAGTCGCTATGAATTACGAGGCTATCTTTGATTAGCAGTCGCTATGAATTGCGAGGCTATATTTGATTAGCAGTCGCTATGAATTTGAAAGAGAAGGAAAGAGCAGAAAGAAATCTTGTCCCCCTTTACGTGAAGTTATCGCATCATCCTCTGCGTTTAAAGCGCGAGGCTATTTCTTCAACTGTGCGTGGAGTTAGCTTAGCTCCGCGTTTTTCACTCTTTTGGAAACTCTCTTCCTTTTGCAGTAAGTCCAATCCTTTCTGAAGAGGAACGTATGTGGGTCCATCGATCTTCATCAGCAGAAGTGACTCTAAGGAAGTCAGAAGCATATGCTTTACAACATAGTTTCAGGTTTCAAGCTCTGGCTCCGAGAGATAAACTCCTGAAGGGGCTGTAAATAAGGAGCTGCAGCACTTGCAGTGCAAAATTGCAGCACTTGCAGTTCATAATTGCGCTTCAGTGCAGCACTTTCCTTTCCTCTCGTGCTTCATTTCGGATGACAGATCCTAGTTGACACTTGCAGAGGAGATCTTTTGCATGTGAACCAGGGAACTGAGCTTCAACACCCCGTAGAGAAATCTTGAATTTCTTTTGCATGTGAACCAGGGAACTGAGCTTCAACACCCCGTAGAGAAATCTTACTGTTTGGTTATTGATGAGTTGATCATGTAAAATCTTTTGGGAGAGCTATAACTCCCTCTTTGTAATATCTTCTTTTATGAATAAAGATAAATTATCTTCCTCTCTATCTGTTGGCTTCAATAATTTTGCTTGCTCAACAAACAGATGGTTAATAATTTTGGTAAAATAGTCTAAGGCATTTCTGCGTAACTTAGACTGATAATACCCAAATGATCGGATAATGATCACTTTAACTTAGATGGAATCGCCTAATTGCACTCGTCAAAAATCTAAGTTTTTCAATGAAAACGCGAAGCTAAGGCACAGGCTATCCTCGCGTTTTGTAAAGTTGCGCGGAGCTAAATAACTTCGCATTTTCCATCATCGCGTGAGGCTAATAGCTTCGCTTGTTGGAGAGTAACTGACCAGTCACTTTCTCCGAAATTCGCGCCGAATTCCAAGAGGCGGTTCCTTTCATTTAAAAGAAATCTCTATTTCTTATCCTTCTCACTCTATTTGAGAATTTTCCAGAAACTTAGAGATTCAGGCGATCAGAGTTCAGACGACCCGATCTTCTTCCGACCGAGTTTCTCCATATTTTCAGTCAATTTTCTTCAGCAATGGCACCCAAAACGCGTGCTACTTCTCGAGCAGCTCCATCTTCGGCGACGGGCGCAAGCAGTGGTGGCGGCGGCCAAGGCAGCGACGCGCCAGCCCACATTTCGCCCATCGGGGGTAAGAATCTTTCCATCGAGACTCTTTAGAATATTTCTAGAGTGATTTGGCTTAAATTTAACTGATCAATCAACTCTTTTACCGGCGAGATCGCCGTACTCCTTCCGTAAGGCTTGGAGAAGAAGAAAAAGTCTCTAACTTTCTTCTTACGCGAAGTTATCGCGTCATCCTCGCGTTTAAAGCGCGAGGCTATTTTAAGTAGCAGTCGCGCTGAAACGCGAGGCTATTTTAAGTAGCAATCGCGCTAAAAACGCGAGGCTATTTTAAGTAGCAGTCGCGCTAAAAACGCGAGGCTATTTTAAGTAGCAGTCACGCTAAAAACGCGAGGCTATTTCTGCGCGGTCTAATTTTTAGCTTCGCGCGGCGCTATTCTTAACTTTGCGCGTTCTAATTTTTAGCTTCGCGCGTCCATACTTAGAGAAATTTTCTGCCCTAGAGAAACTTCTTTCATTCTGCTTTCTTTTTGCAGTAGGATATTCGATGGAATCTCTTCCCCATAAGAACTACTTCGGCTTTGCTGGGGGTTCCGATCCCTCGGGCCAATTCCGTTTCACTACCATCCTGCCATCATACAAGCCAGACCCGAAGGAACGCAAGGAGAAGCTGATCAAGTACCACCCCACTACTGCGCGAGAAATCATAACTGACGCAGCCTTCGAAACTGTGAATAGAGAGACGATGGAGAAACCCGCCTTCCTCTTTGGAGACCAGATGGATCAATCAGATGAGATCCTTTCTGAAGGGGAACTTGTTTGGCTATACAACTCAGGCGAAATGTTGATGTTTTTGCCTAGAATGGATCGTAGCTATCCTCTAGTCTATCTTCAGAGGCTGGCAATGCCTCGGGAATTAAAGTGGGGACTGACTCAAGAGCAAGATGGCGTCCCAACGGGCAAATTTGGTGCAAAAAGGGTTTATCAAGATGGTTCCCCCAGATGCATTACTGGCTTGCTTCCAGGCCGATTTGGCAAGGAGCTTCCAGTGGGAGAAGTCCCATCTTGTGCCCTAACTTTCTTAAGTGAGTTCTTGGCGAAGGATGGTCAGTACCCGGCTAGCGACTTCAGGATGCCTGGCTGGGTTCATTCTTCTAACAATATGTGGTGGGCACGCCTTGTTCAGTACATGCTGGATTCCCACGAGCCCATTTTAAAGGATATTGGCTTGTATAAAGCCATCAAGAATGTCCAATTCGGGTTTCCCCAGAGTGCTTATCACTTTTACTGCCTTTTGGAGATGTATAACCCTGAAACCTGTACTTTCTTTACTCCAGTGGGTGAGCTAGGGTTCGCTCTCCACGAGATGTTTGAGGTTTCTGGGCTCTCGATGGGCGAAGTCCCTTACGAGGAGTATATCCCTACCACCGATGAGTTGAACATGCTATTGGCGAGGGACGAGCGCATCAATGCCACATATTGGGAGATGATGTGCCATTATCATATTTGCGCTGACTTGACGGGTGCACGTAATCACGGTATTGGTCACAAGAAGTAGGCCAAATATCTCTTTGCCAACTTAAATTCTAAGGATAGCTCGGCCATTATCCATGGTCATCCACCCATCTATGGCTCAGAGATTGATCACCGTATTGCTAAGGGCCGCCATCTATTATATTATACCACTGAATCCAATGAGAATGGATATGGTCCCGGTACTTCATTCAAGAACTATCACTATCAAGCCCAGTTTTCGATCTCCAACAGAGGTCTCATTGCCGGGTTTTTGATGCTGTGGCTCAAAAGATGCGTCGTGCCGTCATTGCCCAAGGAAGCGATTGCAGTGACCGTGGTATATCCAGCGGTTCTTCTTGCATACGGCCGACCCCTTGGACTCCTTCCCGCCATGGTATGCAATTTGCAATATGGACTGAGGGTGCTCTGTCGTGATTTCCTCCCTACTATTAAAGTTAAGGGGAAAGGAAAGGGCAAGTCGAAGGAGACTGCCCAGCCGAAAACTCCAAACCCTAGGGTGGAGATGCCCTACACCTATTTGATGGCGTGGCTTGTCTTGCACTGTCCCTCCTTAATGAGTGCACCAGAGCGTCGTTCGGGCGAAAAGTGTTTCCTTGTAGAACTGTATGAACATTCTTCATGGAGGCAGAATTATATGTCCCAGATTCGGAAGACTCTTCGTAGCTTTCAGAATTACGAGATCTTCCGGTGTTTTCCTGACTTTCCCGGCGGAGGATATGGGACAAGGCTGAAAGATGCCGTGGGAGAAGATAAGTTCACTACTTTATCTGCAGGAGCGTTCTGGTGGCTTCTCAACATCCGTCCCGGACACTTGGTGTATCGTCAAGATCTCCAGTGTCAGATTGAGCCATATACTCCGAGTCGCTTTGCTCGCCAGTTTGGATATTCTCAACTTTATGTGGGCAATCCAAATAAAGATCTCGCTTACGAGGGAAATTTATACGAAGGCGCTCGTGGCTGGTTCCATTTTGCAGCTGGCGGGACCGAGGCTGAATTCTTCTTGCCCCAGAAAGTGCCAGAACTGGCCATGACCCTCAGTTCTTCCAATTGGTTCAACATTGCGAATGTTGACGTGCCCGGCTTCTCTCTCAATCGCAGTTGTTGCAAAGAGATTGAAGCCCTCTATATTAGCCGCCAGGGTGCTTCTAGGGTAAGGATAAAAGGAATGGAAGAATTCCTTGGCGCTGCGGCTGAGCCTTTGGATGTCAGCGAATCAGACGATGATGCCGGTGATGATGATGACAATACTGGTGCTGGTGGAGTTCCTGAGCCTGTTGTCAGTCGTTCCCTGAGTCCAACTCTCAAACGCCGCGGCGCTTTAAAGAAAAGGCCAGGTAAGAAGCAAAAACTGGCACAGGAAACTTTGATAGCCCCCCAAGAAGTGGCTATCAAACTTGCTTCAGATTGTTAGCTTCAGCTGTACCCCCAGCGTTGGCAAGGGAGGATGAACCTGCCAAAGTTCCAAGTGTTGCTGAGATTTTAGCTCCTTCGGCCGTAGAGCCTGTAGCAGAACCTGGGGCGCAACTAACGGGTAGCGAGACGGGTACATTGCTGGAAACGACAATGGCTCCCCCTTCAAGTCCGACAACTGGACTTGTATCGCCTGGTATGGCCTTTAACATTTTATCTTTTGCCCGTTATTTATTTTAACGTAACACTGCTTTTCTGGTCTTCTGAAATGTAGGTGATCAACTTCTTTCGCCAATGCACTCGACTACCCAAGTAGAGTCTGACGATAGAATGGACCATTCTGGCTCTGTTGGTGGTGTGGGTAGCTCTGCTGGTGAGTTTGCGGCTGATTATTCCACACCGGCTCCTGCCTCTGTTTCCTCTTTAATTCCCCCAATTGACGAATTGGGGAGAGAACTGAGATTATTATCGCAGCAGCTGCTAATGAGGCTACACCTTCTCCTAGCATGCCATCTCCAACGCCAGTCTGTTCCACTGAGACATTTCCCACAGTCGTTGGTGTGCCTTCTCAGTCAGCAATTTTAACGTCGTCCGTTGTCGTGGCTGCTGAGATACCTGCAACTCTTTTGACTCCAAGCCTTCCAGCAGGGGAGGAGAATAATTTGAAATTTTCATTCGAAGATGCTTCTCCCACCGGAGGAGCTTCAGGCGAAGTGGTCCCATCTTCTCTTTCTGTTGGTGGGGGTACCCAAGTGATCTGTACCGACGACACTTCGTCTGGGGTCTCCAGTTCTTCCAGATCTGCACTGGCTCTATTGGTCCCTCAGATCATGAATTTAATGCAGGGACGGGTTTCTTCTTCTCCAATCCCAGCCACTACTGCTCCCTTACTCACGACACCTCTTTTGGCATTACCTACTTTGCCTACCGACACTGCAAATCCTCTTGAAAGACTTTTCGGCTTCACTGTCGAGGATTTTATGCATTTGTTAAGAAGATGTGTCGAGATGGTTCTTGTTGGCCATGATTTCTTCAACTTCGCACGTCCACTGTTACTCCGCTATTTAGGAAATATCGAAGAATTCGGTGGACAAGATCGAGCAGCTCCATACCGGGCTCGCCTTGCAGCCTTAGAAGAGCAGGTGACCACGCTACACACACTCCGTCAGGCGGATGTGGAGGCGATCACTGAGATAGAGCTGGCGCGGCTTCGAGCAGAATCCTTATCTCAAAGACATATTTTAAGGCAGCAGGAGGAGATATGGTCTCAGGAGCTGACAGAGCTCCAGGCCAGTCGGGAATCCGTTATTGGCGACCTGTAGAGGGTAAACTTTGGAATTGAGGAAGGTCAGGCGGCCATCTCTAAAGCCCAGGAGACGATTGCGAGGGCTCGGGCCACCTTGATAGAAAATGAACTCCGATTAGGAGAATCTGTCAAGAAACGGGAGATGTTGCTTGTCCAGCAGGAGCAGATTCAGCAGGAAGAGATGGCCAGGAATCGTGCCATAGAAGAATCTCGTCAGCAACAACTTACAATAAGTGATGATGAGTTGCGTAGGCAAGCTCAGCAAACCGTGGAGGCTTCTCATCGTAGAAATTTGGACGAGACAATAAACCAATTGAGACTTCTGGGAGGCCAATAGTTTCATCTCTCTTTACACTTTTATCTTCCTTGTAATAAGAACTTCGTAAACAGGAGAGAGATAACTTTACGATGTTTCTTTGAAATTCTTTTTGTATCTTCACCTTTTTAATAAAGATGATTCTTTTGACTCTTTTATTTGCCGGCTTCAAAACAGATTTGCTTGCCTAACAAATAACCTGTCGTCAAAACGATTTATCTCGGTATCGTTTATGCTCGATTTCTTGAACCGAAATAAAAAAAAATTAATATGGGATTTTTAGCAAACCCCCAGCTATTAACGGATTTGATTAGTTTTTACCAACTACCGTTTGAGTTGGGCTAGCCATGTTATTTCCCTCAACATGGTGAGTTGTCGAGGACTACGTTTGCGCTTAAATGCCAAACTTTTCCTCTTTCCTTTACTTTATCGGTATTGGGCGATTCATACTCTTACCCCAGCATGATGGGTTTGCGAGAAACTAGTTCTCTTCCCATTGCCTAGTTGGCGTTGGGCAATTCATACTTTTACCCCAGCATGATGGGTTGGCGAGAAACTCGTTCTCTTCCCATTGCCTAGTCGGCGTTGGGCAATTCATACTTTTACCCCAGTATGATGGGTTGGCGAGAAACTCGTTCTCTTCCCATTGCCTAGTTGGCGTTGGGCAATTCATACTTTTACCCCAGTATGATGGGATGGCGAGAAACTCGTTCTCTTCCAATTGCCTAGTTGGCATTGGGCAATTCATACTTTTACCCCAGTATGATGGGTTGGCGAGAAACTTGTTCTCTTCCCATTGCCTAGTTGGCGTTGGGCAATTCATACTTTTACCCCAGTATGATGGGTTGGCGAGAAACTCGTTCTCTTCCCATTGCCTAGTTGGCGTTGGGCAATTCATACTTTTACCCCAGTATGATGGGTTGGCGAGAAACTAGTTCTCTTCCCATTGCCTAGTTGGCGTTGGGCAATTCATACTTTTACCCCAGTATGATGGGTTGGCGAGAAACTCGTTCTCTTCCCATTGCCTAGTTGGCGTTGGGCAATTCATACTTTTACCCCAGTATGATGGGTTGGCGAGAAACTTGTTCTCTTCCCATTGCCTAGTCGGCGTTGGGCAATTCATACTTTTACCCCAGTATGATGGGTTGGCGAGAAACTCGTTCTTTTCCAATTGCCTAGTTGGCGTTGGGCAATTCATACTTTTACCCCAGTATGATGGGTTGGCGAGAAACTAGTTCTCTTCCCATTGCCTAGTTGGCGTTGGGCAATTCATACTTTTACCCCAGTATGATGGGTTGGCGAGAAACTCGTTCTCTTCCCATTGCCTAGTTGGCGTTGGGCAATTCATACTTTTACCCCAGTATGATGGGTTGGCGAGAAACTAGTTCTCTTCCCATTGCCTAGTTGGCGTTGGGCAATTCATACTTTTACCCCAGTATGATGGGTTGGCGAGAAACTCGTTCTCTTCCCATTGTCTAGTTGGCGTTGGGTAATTCATACTTTTACCCCAGTATGATGGGTTGGCGAGAAACTTGTTCTCTTCCCATTGCCTAGTTGGCGTTGGGCAATTCATACTTTTACCCCAGTATGATGGGTTGGCGAGAAACTCGTTCTCTTCCAATTGCCTAGTTGGCATTGGGCAATTCATACTTTTACCCCAGTATGATGGGTTGGCGAGAAACTAGTTCTCTTCCCATTGCCTAGTTGGCGTTGGGCAATTCATACTTTTACCCCAGTATGATGGGTTGGCGAGAAACTCGTTCTCTTCCCATTGCCTAATTGGCGTTGGGCAATTCATACTTTTTAGGTCAGAGGCGCTTAATTACACATGCCTAAAAGAAGATTGGGGGCTGTTCAAACTTGAGAACTAAGCACACCATGTTTTGGGTCAGAGGCGCGAAACTGCGCATGCCCAAGAAAAGACTGATGGTGATTCAAACTTGAGAACCAAACTGGAGGCGGTTCAAGGCTCTCTCGCGTAACTCGAACTGGGTACTCCAAACACACCAGGTTTAGGTCAGAGGCGCGCAATGCGCATGCCTAGAAAAAGACTGGAGGTGGTTCAAACTTGAGAACCAAACGCACCAGGTTTAGGTCAGAGGCGCACAATGCGCATGCCTAGAAAAAGAATGGAGGTGGTTCAAACTTGAGAACCAAACGCACCAGGTTTACTGGGTTAAAATCACCAGAATAGAAGAAGTCCAAGTGCTCATCTCCGTAACTTGGATAAATTGGAGGCTTATACTCCTAGAGATATTAAGCATAGTATTTCTTCAGAAATTTGCCATTGATCGGTATCATCATCCTATCGCCGTTTTGATTCGTCAAACGATAGGCTCCACTGGAGTACACTGTCTCTACAATGAACGGTCCTTCCCACTTGGGTTCAAATTTACCCTTAGTCTTGTGGGTTAACACCATTGGCCTTTTAACAGCCAGAACCAAGTCTCCTTGTTTAAAGGTCCTTGGCTTAACGTTTTTATTGAACGTATGAGCAATTCGGGCTTGATACAACTCAATTTCTTGTTGAGCCCTGAGACGCTTTTCATTCAACGCCTCTAGTTCTTGCAATCTTTACTGATGGCGCTCTTCTGTCGTCATCTTTGTGGCTAAAGCCACTCTTAATGAAGGAATCTGGACTTCGAGAGGCAAGACGGCCTCGCTTCCATAGACCAAAGAGAACGGGGTAGCTTTAGTTGGGGTGCGAACGGTGGTGCGATAAGCCCACAGGCACTCTCCTAGCTTTTCATCCCAATCTCGTTTATTGGAAGAGACGAACTTCCGAAGGAGTTTGATAATCGTCTTGTTGAAAGCTTCAGCTAACCCATTAGCCGCAGGGTTATATGGTGTAGAAGCGATATCTTTGATTCTGAACTTGTTGCAGAATCTGGAGAATCCCTGACTAATGAATTGCGGACCATTATCATGAATGATCCGTCGAGGGACGCCAAATCGGTAAATGACATGATGCTTGATAAACTTGATCACATTTACCGTTTTCACCTCTTTCATGGGCACGGCTTCGGCCCATTTTGAAAAATAATCGGTTATTGCAAGAATAAACCGATGTCCTCTGGATGACGGGGGAGTTATT
The DNA here is from genome assembly GCA_036321105.1 of Dracaena cambodiana. Taxonomy (NCBI): domain Eukaryota; kingdom Viridiplantae; phylum Streptophyta; class Magnoliopsida; order Asparagales; family Asparagaceae; genus Dracaena; species Dracaena cambodiana. Next base: position 15,072,655 of record JAYEPQ010000011.1, on the reverse strand, counting down.
GGCCCCACAATGTCCATTCCCCAGGATTCAAATGGCCAGCTTGCGACGGTATTGTGCAAGTATTTTTGGGGTTGATGGATAAAATTGGCATGTATTTGGCATGCATGACATCGTTTAGCGTATGCCATTGCTTCCGTAACCATGCTCGGCCAGTAGTACCCTAGCCTTCTTATACGGTCTCCAAGTTTAGGACCGGGCTGATGAGCTCCACATACTCCATCGTGTGTTTCTCTCAGCACTTGTTCTGCTTCTGCTTTCGATATGCAGCGTAGCAATAAACCACCTCTTGATTTTCTATACAAAGTCTGAAGTTTATGGTCATAATAAAATCTTTGGGCCTTTCTCTTTATTGAGGTGGCTTCCTTAGGATCTTCTGGTAATATCCCATGCAAAGCATAATCCACAAACGGAAATCGCCAATCACGGGGTTCTAACTTTAAGCCAATCTGGCATACCTCTTCGGCTTGAGATACCACATCTGGGTGGAGGAGTTCTCTACTACCAATGGTGATGCTTTTAGCTTCACCTGGCGGGATTGCCAGTGTTGCGGCTAATGCGGCAAGAGCATCTGCATATATGTTCTCATTTCGAGATATGTGGTATATGTAAAATTGTTCAAAATATCCTGCTAGCTCAATAGCTAGCTGATGATAGGGGATGAGGGCTTCATGTCTGACTTCATACTTACTTGTCATCTGATTGACAATGAATTTAGAATCTCCATATGCCTCTAGATGGTTCACCCCCAGTTGCAGAGCTATTTTTAAGCCGATAATAAGCGCATTGTACTCCGCTACATTATTAGTGCACGATTCTGTTAATGAGTAACCGTTAGACAATACATGTTTATGTGGGGATATTAGCACAACCCCCACTCCAGCAGCAGATCGTCTTGCGGCACCATCAAAGAATATTTGCCAAGGTTGTTCTCCGGTAACTGTGTTGACTTCTGATGTCTGCTTTAATTTGGACCAAATTGGATGGTCTGCAAGGAAATCAGCGATTGCCTGTCCCTTCATGGCCTTTTGAGGGACAAAATGTATGTCATAGGGCGATAGTAAGAGCGCCCATTTTGCCAATCGGCCATTCAAGGATCCTGGTTTTGTCATCAGAATCTTCGGGGGATTAACCCGTAATATGACATGAATTGTTTGCCCCGAAAGGTAGTGTCGCATTTTCTGAACAGCAAACACTAGGGCTAAACATTCCTTTTCAATCGGGGTATACCGCTGTTCGGCCCCAATCATTGTTCTACTTAAATAGTAGAGGGCATGTTCATGGCCGTGCTCATTATATTGAGCAAGTAATGCTCCTAAAGCATTATCCATGGCCCTTACATATATAAGGAAGGGCTGCCCAGGGGCTGGTGCCATTAGTACAGGAGGCTTAGTAAGGTATTCCTTGAGGTCATCAAATGCCTGCTGACATGCCTCATCCCATATGAAAGACACTCCCTTCTTCATAAGTTTGGAGAATGGTTGGCATCGTCCAGATAAGTTGGATATGAAGCGCCGAATATAAGCGAGCTTTCCTTGTAATCCCCTTAATTCCTTAAGATTGCGGGGAGGCGGCATTTCGCTAATCGCTTTTACCTTTTCCGGGTCGAGGAAAATTCCTTTTGAAGTTATTACGAACCCTAGAAACTTCCCGCTGGATACCCCCATGAACGACTTGGTAGGATTTATCTTCAAGTGATATTTCCGCATAAGATCGAAGACCACTCTTAAATCGTGAAGATGATCTTCTTTGTCTTTGCTTTTAACTGCTAAGTCATCCACATAGCACTCCACTGTTCTGCGTAGGTGTTCTTTAAATATGGCGCTCATTGCGCGTTGGTAAGTGGCACCTGCATTCTTTAATCCGAATGGTATCACTGTATAACAGTATACCCCCTGTGGCGTTCTGAAAGCTGTATGCTTTTCATCATCCGGGTGCATCTTGATTTGGTTATAACCTGAGAAGCCATCCATAAAGGACATCCTCTCATAACCGCAAGTATTATCGATCATCACGTCGGTGATGGGGAGTGGAAATTCATCCTTGAGACATGCAGCGTTCAGATCTCGAAAGTCAATGCATATCCGGATTTTGCCATTCTTTTTGCGAACTGGCACTATGTTTGCCACCCATTCTGGGTGTTGTTCTTCACGAATGAACCCGGATTGTATAACCTTGTTGACCTCAGCAACTATTGCCTCCATCAATTCCGGTCGAAAATGCCTCTGTTGCTGTTTAACAGGTTTGACATTTTCTTTTATATTTAACCGGTGTGTGGCAATTTGAGGGTCAAGCCCAGGCATATCTTCATAACTCCATGCGAACACATCTATATACTCTTTAATAAGGGATATAAGTTCCTCTTTTTCTAAAGGAGTTAGTGTGTCGCTTATGAAAATGGGTTTCGGATTTTCTTCCGTTCCCATGTTAATCTGTATTAATTTGTCTTCTGTAGGCAGGTCACGCTATTCAAAGCGGACATCCCAGAGAGTATCCATGTGCTTAGCCTAAGCGTCATTTTGAATGTCAATTGGTTCCTCGTCGCTTTCTGGCGCGGCTGAAACCATATTGATCGTCAAAGATTGAAACCAAGCACCGATGCTTATATCTGAATCATAATCTGGTGAAGATGTTTCTTCTTTATCCGAAGAACTCTCTTCATCCTTGGATGGCGATGAGGGTGGAGTAGACACATAGCCCAACCCCCTGCGGGTCTTCTGATAATAATCAGGGCTCTTTCCTCTCGGTCTAAACGAGGGTATGAGATTCCGCCGCCCTTTTCCAAAGTTTAATCCCGGCTTCTGGGTAAAATTATATCCCATTTTCTCCATCATCTATCGGGACCTTTGCTCATATAAGTGAAATTGAGGTGATGTTTGTTCATCACTTTCACTACTTTGTCTATGTCGAGGCGACGTGGCCACTTTGCCGAACATGATCGGCCTTTGGGACTTCTGTCGGGGAGGCACTTCAAAGAAGTGCCCTTGATCCTCGGTAATTTTTAATTGAGAGAGGAGGGAAGACCTGAGGGGCAAATGGTATGCCACCAGAACTTCAAGTTCGGTCAGGCCATCCGCTTCGGTGGAGGTACAAGAGGGCTCAGACTCAGTAGCTACAACATGCTCTTAGACTAACTTTACATTTTCATTAATAACCCATTCACTCTCTATTACATCCACTATATTATCAAGACCTAAGCTAAGATCTAGGTGAGGGTTGATTTCGTAATCACCCCCATCATCTTCTCCAAGGAGCTCGTACTCAGTGTCGGTTTCATTGCCACTGTCGTCGGGCTTTGGAGACTTGCTAAGACTGTCATTGGAGGCTTCATGTGCTGGCTTGTAGAGTGCAGCATCTGTGAAGTAATTTTCCAACCCTTTGAATGGCTGCTTGTCAGCAACTAGTGTCCGGACCTCTCCTTCCTCATCGCAATATTTCATGCATTGGTGAAGAGTCGACGGAACTATTATATGAAAGTGGATCCAAGGTCGCCCCAATAAAATATTGTAGAAGGTATCAGCATCAATTACGTAGCATGTAACCTCCGTTTTCAAGTCTCCAATTTGACACTGCAATCGGATCTTACCAAGAGGATGGCTATTATTAGCATTGAATCCATAGATGGTAGTGTGTGTAGGTGTCAAGCGATGAAGGGAAATCCCCAACAGCTGCATCAATCTACTGGGCACGACGCTGAGTGTAGAACCTGGATCAATCTGAATTCGGTCCACTTTTGTGGACCCGACATATCCAGTGAAATATAAAGGTCTATTATGCTTTATATTCCTCACCTGCATGTCTTCTGGAGAGAAGATGATTTTTGGGACTTGCCTCCTCACTTGATGACAGTGGGGGCAAGAGTTCCGCTCTTCGATGGCCGGCTCGACAATCTGAGCTAGGAATGACTCAGAGTCTGCCAAGACCTCTCTTAGAGCTTCACGTGTTGATTTTGATAATCTCAACAATTCGTAAAGCGTTACTCGCGCTGGGATATTAGCCAACTGCGCAATTATGTCAAATTCGAAGGGAGTTTCTTTGGCTCCTTCATCTCTGATAGGATTCTTCTGGAAACGAAGTCCTTTCTACTTCGCAGGCTTTGCGAGTTCTGCATAGATATCTTTTGGATCCACTCTGGTATAGTCCTTAAGATATGTCTTTCCAGATCGAGTACCGGAAGGGCCTGCCCCATCTTGATGGGTGGCCATAGTTTCGGGTTCTTCTTCAGAATCTGTGAAGGCCCCCGAAGCTATATATTCATTCTTTATTTCTGCAGAAATGGTATTGACAGCCCGTTTCTTCTCTTGACCTCCTGAAGTAGTCCATTGTTCATCTTCCAGCAAGTCGGGGTGAACCCACATAACTTCCCCTCTTTGGGTTGTTACGGGGACAAGTCCCTCTTGGGCTTTGTTGTGCGGATCAAGATTCTTCGTGACCATCTTATCCTTAGGGATTGAGGTCACTCCTGCAGGAAACTCGTGGGTTCCAACCACTATGGTTGCCATATTGGCAGTGATCTTCTTCTGCTCTTCCTTAAGCGTCAGAACCCCAGCTTCTATTAGTGCTTGGATCCTGTTCTTAAGGGGAAAACAATCCCGGGTGGGGTGTCCAACATTCCGGTGATAGAGACAGTAGTTGGGATCTTTTGTCTTACCAACGTCTTCTGCCTTCTTATTCTCCGGAAAATTTAGCATTCCCTTCTTTTGGAGCAGGTGAAAGAGGACTGGTGTCTGTTCAGGTTTGAAAGTGTAATTCCTTTCTTGCTGCGGTCTAATTTGCCTTGATCCCTGCTGACCTTGAGATTTCGGCTCTGGCGGAGGACTGGTTTTCTGAGGAGCAGTTTCTGATGACATTACTGCTTTCCCTTTATTCTTGTTGCTGTTGTTTTGGGTATATGATTTACTACCCTCAGCACTTCTTGGCCCGCGGGACTCTTCAACTCGGCGAATCAAGTCTTCAGCTTGTTCTCCTTGTTTGAGCAGGTCCCTCCACGTCTTAGACTCTACGGCCCCCATTTTGAGGAGCACATTGGTCTTAAGGTTGTGTCGACATGTCTCGACTAGAGTTTCCTGGATCATTCCGTGTTTACAATGTACGGACTTCTCCCGGAACCTTTCTATGAAATCTTTAACCGTTTCTTGTTCTCCTTGCCTAGTTGCAAGAAGGGAATGAACTGTAATTTCGGTGTCATCCTCGAAGAAACGTGAGAGAAATAATTTCTCAACATCTAACCAGGTATTAATAGTACCTGGGGGCAACTGCATGAACCAGGTGAAGGCAGGCCCTCGCAAAGTACTTACAAATACTTTGGTCATGATGGGATCATTACCCATTAAGTGTCCTGCTTGGGACAAAAAGTAATATATATGCTGGCTGGGCGATCCTTTTCCGTCGTATGGCTCTAATTTGAGCGGCTTATACTTCGGTGGGTAAGGTATCATGTCCCATTCAGGAGGATACGGTCTTGAGACCCCTGCTTCTTTTAACTCCTTCTTACGCATTAAAGCTTCGAGTTGATTCTGGAGCTTTTCTATCTTCTCCCCATGCGGATCATGGAAAGAAAATCTATCCTCTTCCTCATGCATCGAGTGGGCTTTCTCTTCCTGTTCCTCTTCATTCAGAGTTTCTTTGCCCTTTTTGGTATTATCTTCCACGAATCTCGATAGCATGCTCTTAAGACCTTCAATCATCTTTTGCTGCTCTCGAATCATCTTTTCTTGAGCTTCAAATCTCTGATTGATATCGTCAGTCTTATCCGCCATATGCGATGCTGACTTCTGCAATCGAGACGATGTAGAGGATGGAGGCGAGGCTATAGCGGAATTATCGCTGTCCTCGTCGTAAGAACCCCCTGCGAGCTTCTTATAATTTCGGGGTGGAACGGCTCCTGATCTTAGTCGGGTAATACGATGAAGTTCATCATCGCTCGATTCTGAATCATCATCCGTCTCTGCAATTTTCTTCCCTTTTCCTACCATGTTGGAAGTTACAGCTCTCCCTTGTTTCAGGGGAGTGGTTCTTGTCTTCTTAGCAGGATTCTGGTTTGACTTGTTTAATCGGTCGAACACAGATATCCTGTTCTTGCTGCAGCCACAGTTATCCGTCACGGCTGATACCGCTGTCACAAGTTGCTGGCAATGGCAACTATGTTCAACTTGAAGTTGGTCTATGCCTCTCTTCTTAGAGAGATGCTCCCTGAAGTCAGTGCCTCTAGCCATGGAATCAAGAGGTCCATTCAACTCTTGAGAGTGTTTAGGAATCCACTGAAGCTTCTTTGATTGATCAACCCTGACTCTGGGGTCGGACCGATCCTCGCATGGCTTAGGAATAGCCTCGCGTTTCACATTGCGGGCCTGAAGAATAGCTCCGCGCTTATCCACACTAGCCTCGCGTTTCTCGCTAGCTTGGTGTGTCCTTGGAAGTTTAGCTTCTGGAATAATAGCCCCGCGTGAAGGGAAGTTCTTGCACGCTGGCTTATCTTTGCGATTAACGCAGATCATAGCTTCGCGCTTAGCGCGATTTTTACGACTGACAACTATTTGCCAATCATCTTCACGTTCCTTGTGGATGTCAGAAGTCTTGCGTTTATTGCAAGTATCACTGGCTTCGGTCTCTCGCTAGGCACAGTAATAGCCTCGCGTGGAGAATCACACGCTGGCTTTGAATAATTTTTATATTCGCGTAACTCACGAGTGTTGGGTATTCTGCGACTAGCGCAACCCTTACTGGCTTCGCGTCTCTCGCTAGGCACAGTAATAGCCTCGTGTGGAAAATCACACGCTGGCTTTGAATAATTTTTATACTCGCGTAACTCGCGAGTGTTGGGTTTTCTGCGACTAGCGCAACCCTTACTGGCTTCGCGTCTCTCGCTAGGCACAGTAATAGCCTCGCGTGGAAAATCACACACTGGCTTTGAATAATCTTTATACTCGCGTAACTCGCGAGTGTTGGGTATTTTGCGTAACTCGCCAGTATTACCAGCCTCGCGTGTAAAATCACAAGCTGGCTTTTCTTTGCTTTTAAGGCAAGTTGTATCTTCGCGTTTAACGCGGTAGAGATTGGTCTCGCGGGTAGCGCGAGCCAATTTGCGAGGGACCATAGCCTCGCATCCTCTAGAGTTAGCTCCGCGTCCAAGGCGGGCTTTGAGGGCTCTACGCCTCGCCCTCCGGTTCCTGTTCCGGAGTTGGGTCCTGGTCAGTCCAGTTCCCATGTCTTCTTCGGCAATCGGAAGCTCTTCCTCGGTTAGGATTTCTTGTGTGAACTCCGGCGCTATAACCGTAGTCTCCAAGGATCCCCGTCTCTCGGTGGATACCTTTCTACCCGTCACTCGGGCATTGGAGTACATACGGCGATAGTGCCGTGTCTCATCCAAGTCACCTGATCCGGAGGAGAGGAACTCCTCGTACTTCTGCTGGTCGATTTCAACGACCAGCGTGTCTACTTCAGATTTGATCAAGTCAACGTCCGATTGCGCCACAATCTCTTCATCAGTGAAAGAGACGGCTCCCACTGTGGTCGCCAGTTTGTTCGTCGTAAAAGTTTCTTCGCTTCCTCCCATTGAATTAACTTAAATTACAATGAAAGTGAACAAGAGATAAAAAGAACAAACGAGAGGATTTTATATTTCAATCTCTCTCTTTTACAATAGTTTGTGGGATCTGTGGCGATGGGATCTGTCAAGCAGCTCCTTTGGACGATCGGTACGTTGAAATCTTCTCTTTTAAAGATATCGGCCGAATATAGACGATCTTCTCTGGTTTTGATTTGTTCAAGGCTCTCTCGCGTAACTCGAACTTCTCAAGAACTCCAGAAAGAAGATGGTGACTTTCTCTGATCTTCACGAACTCAAGGCTCTATGCGTAACTTGAATTCTCCAAGATCTCAGAAGATGATCAGCAAAGGCTTCAAGACTCTCTCGCGTACTTGAATTGCCAAAGGATCGATAGGAGACTTCCGATGCCCCAAAAGGAAGATCCCTAGGGTTTCACCAGGAAGGTATTTATAGCCCCAGGTTAATGCAAGAGTTTCTATCTAAATAGAACTCGCATTCATCAAGGATTCCAATCAAATATCTTAGTTTTGATGGAATTCTGGTTAGACTTGATTCGGGTATTTGGATAAGCCCAGAATCATAATCTCAATCAATTTGAGATTCTGGTTATCTGCTTACGCGGAGCTTTAATCGCATCAAAACGCGACGCTAAATAACCAAAACGCGGAGCTATTGATCATCTCCGCGTTTTACTCAAACGCGAGGCTAATACAAGCCAGACTGCGGGATCAACGCGAAGCTATTAAACATCTCCGCGTTTTATTCAAACGCAGGGTTAATATAACCAAACGCGGGGCTATTGAATTCACTGCCAACAACGTCATCGTCTGTCAAAAAAAAGTGAGGCGTTATCGCCTATATTAAAAAATTGACAAAACTGCATTAAAAAAAAAAAAAAAAAAAAAAAAAAAAAAACATGCAGTGCGGGAGTGCCACCTGTGGGTTGCAATCGTGGGATGCACCCGCGGAATGCACCCGTGGGATACAACCGCGGGATGCAACAGCGGGATGCAACCCTCAAGATACCAAATCCGTGGGATACAAATAATAATAATAATAAAAAAAATAGTAATAAATTGTTTGCTTAAAAATTGGACCTTTCCTTCCATTATAAAATTTTTGGATTACAACGAAAGGATTTGGATTACAAAATTGAGGAATAATAAGAACGGGAATATTGATTAATTTCCTTTTGATGTGGGCTCAGGTGGGGATGGAGCCTTGCTAGTGCACTCCGTTGACCGTCTGACTGGAAGCCGAGGATCTGCTTCTTTCTCTGGACTCCTAAAGAAAACACGCTCTCAATACTTCTGAACTCTCCAAACTCTGCCCCAAAGGTCCCTTCTCTGGAATCCACTACTATGTTTTATAGACTGAGAAAGTTTGAAATCCGGATTGAATCCGCCCTGAAAAATCGGATCACGAGATATCAGCAAAATAAATAAACGGAAGCAAGCGGTAAACAATCCGCGGGTTGGCACCCACGGGATTTCTCCCGCGGGAGCCCTCCCGCGCGTTGCCACCCGTGGGTGGCACTGCGGGAGCCCTCCCGCGGATGCACTCGAGCCTCCCGCGGGTGGCAACCCGCGGGAGTTCTCTCGCAGGTGCACTCGCGGGACTCTCCCGTGGGTGCACCCGCTGGACTCTCCCGCGGGTGCCATCCTGCGGGTGGCACGGGTGCACCCGCGGGACTCTCCCGCAGGTTGGCAACCCGCGGCACCTCTCCCGCGGTGGTTTCCGCAGTATATTTTATTTTATATTTTTTTATTATTATTTTATTTTTTTAGTGTCTACATAACCCCTCCAATGTTTTTGTAATTTCATAATTAATTTGTAATGAATTTCAAAATACTTTGGACACTTTCCTTTTAACTGGGATTACCTGGATATTTGGATTTTAATTTGGATAGGTATTAGGATTATAATAGGAAAAGGAATTTAAATGAATACCCAAATCCTATTTAGACTTTGATAAATATTTTAACCAAACTTTAATTTTGGTCAGAATTTTGATTCCTTTTCCTATTTGAACTCCAGGTAATTCACTATAAATACCCATAGATCTCCACCTCTTCTTCTCATATTTAGAAAATCTCTTGTTCTCTTACTCGGAGAGATTACTTTCTCCTTACCCAATCTAATGGTTTTCCCAAGTACTTCACACCCACAGGATTTAAATCCTGAGGATCGACATGCGAGCGTCATCGCCGGTGTTGATCTCTCTCCTCTTATGAGGATCGACATGCGGGCGTCACCGCCGGTGTTGATCTCTCTTCCCTGATATCAGGTAAACAAACGGTCATCCATTTACTTTAAAATCACTTTTGCGATTATTACGAAAGAGATTTCATTGTTAATTTAAACATGAATTTGTAAATGGCATTATGCTGCCCATCACCATAACAGATGTTGCGTTATATGACATAAATATAACAGATTTATGCAGAGCTATGCATAGCTACGCAAGGGTGACAACATATGTGGCACGGAGGGTGGCACTGCAGGTGGCACCGCGGGTGTTCACCTGGGGTGGCACCCCGCAGGTGGCACCTGCGGGTGCCTACTCTGCGGGTGTCCACACTGCTATTTTTATGTGAAAATTTAGACTAAAGTTTTATTTTTTTCTCTTACAGTTCCTTATTCAACAGATCCTTTATTCAAGAATCATTACTTCGGATTTTCAGACAGTCTGAATAATCAATCTCACTTTGGATTTGACAGTCACATCCCTTTAGTGGAGGAACGAAGTAGTGTGGATCGACGACAGAAAATTATTAACTGCAACCCACTCACAGTTCGTGAGTTAATCACTGATTCTGTTTTTGAGGGCGCAAATAGACAGATTTTGAAGAAGCCATAAATTTTTTCTGGGGATGTCGTCAACCAACCAGACGAAGACTTATGGGACACCACTAAGTGGTTGAACAATGCTGGAGGTCGACACATGTTTATCCAAGACTTGGAGCGTAGCTATTCCTTATCATATCTACAACGGACTTCGTATCCATATATGATGTCTTGGCCAATCACCCGCAGTAGTCATGGCGTTGCGACAGGGAGATTTAACAAAAATGGCCCATTTGTAGACGGCCCAGCAAAATATATTACAGGTCTATTGCCTGGTAGATTCGGCAAAGACATACCTGTTGGAGAGCATCTGAAACGAGCAGATACATTTATTAACTAATTTGCGGATGCCAATGGTCAATTCCCAGCTCATGATTTCCGCACTCCTGGATGGATTCACTCCACTTCACGATTATGGTGGTCTCGGATGACCCATTTCATTCTAGTGAATTTTAAAACACGCTTAGAGAGGCTTGGCCTCTATCGTGTGGTGCGTAATATACAGTTTGGTCTTCCACATAACTCCCCTCACTTCTTCTATATACTGGAGATGTATAATCCGGAGACCAATACTTTCTTCACTCCTGTTGGAGAATTGGGATTTGCACTTCATGAGATGTATGAAATTTCAGCATTATCCATAGGCGAAACCGCTTATGAGGAGTATGTTCCGAATATGAAAGAACTATTCTGCCTTAAGGCTATTCCCAATGCATACTCAACTTACTGGGAGCTGATGTGTCACTATAATATTTGCGCCGATATCTCCAAGCCATGAAATCAAGGGGCGCGCCAGGCCCAAAATCAAGGGGTGCGACATAAGGTATGGGCATAATATCTATTCTAAAATTTGGAAGGAAATGAGCGTAGTATCCAAATATGGACTGCTTGCGATATGGATACTATCAATGAAAGGATTGGTACCTGCTTCGCAACCACATATACAGCAGAATCTGATGAAGATGGGTTTAAATCTCAGACCGTTTTTAAAAGTTACCACTACAAGGCAGCTTTTCGTATATCGGACAATGCTATTTTTGCCGGATATCTCATGTTGTGGTTGAAGCACTGTATTGTACCTACCTTATATCGCGAAACTGTCACCGTTGAAGTTATTTACCCTGCAGTCTTACTAGCGTTTGGCCAGCCTCTGGGACTATTACCAGCTATGGTTTGTAGTCTACAACGTGGCTTGAGAGATATAATTACTCAATTTTACAAAGTCCAGCAGGTGGAAGATAAGGATGGTAACAATATCTTCAAAGCGCCTAATCCGCATATTGACCTGCCATTCACTTATTTGATGACTTGGTTCATGCTGCACTGTCCCGAACTACCCCTTCAGGACTCGTTGATCATGCCACTCCTCATGTGCAACGCTTCAAAAACTGCTCCTGGAATGGAAAGTACATGGCTAAGATCCGACAAATGCTTGGGCGACACCAAAACTATCATATTTACCGCTGTTTTCCAAAGTTTCTCGGAGGAGATTATAGCAGCCAACTTGAAGATAGTCTTGGAAATGATGGCTATACAACCTTGCCATCGGGTTGCTTCTGGTGGCTCATCAATATCCGACCAAGTCATTTGATTTTTTGACAAGTCGAATTTGTTTTATGGAGTCCTATACACCAAGTCGTTTCGCGTGTCAGTTCGAGTATGATCAGCTATATGTTGGCAACCCAAACTCTTATCTCTGTCATGAGGGAAATCTTTTCGAGGGTGCGCGACGATGGTATTATTTTGCAGCGGGAGGTACAAAGGCATCATTTACCCTTCCAAGCCAATCACCATCTCTTTTTGCGTCAATGGGATTCTGCAATTGGTACCATCTTGCAGATATTATCCCTTATGACTATCAGGTGAATCATTCCTTTTTAAAGCATATTGAGGCATCATATAGATCCTCGAAAAAAGGCCTGAAGTGTGAATTCCAGTCCATAAGCACCTCTCGTAGTTCTGATAACAACGATGGGGATGGACAAGATGATAGTTCTACTCCAGCCTCTCCTCATTGAGGCAAATCCGCGTCGAAGCGTTCAAACCCTAGAGGAGTCAAGGTCCCTCAAAAGAAGAAGAAGAAATTTCAGACTCGAGTTGATAATTCGGTCCTTGGATGAACTGTGAGTCATTCAGATATGCCGACCATGACTCATTTAGGTCCACCAACCACAAGTCATTCAGGTCTGCCGACCAGAACATCTATAGTCTCACCAATCATTCCATCTAGAAATGACTTTCCTGTTATCACTTCGGCGTTTGGGTCAGGAGGACTTTCGTCTACCACAACTTCTCCTGTCTTTTCTAACGTAACACCGCCAATGACTTCTTCTAACGAGATTGCTAGGATGTATGGTTTTGCAGCTTTCTCTACAATTAAGACACTTGCTACTATAAGTCCAGTCCCTAAAATTGTAAATTTTGACAGGAGCGGACCAACCATCAGAGATACAGGAGTCTTAAAGCCGACGGATACTACATTGGGAGATACTGCACTGGATGACTTTCTATCATCTCCCAATGAAACCGCTTTGCCTAGCCCAACACCCAGACTTGTCCCTTCGGGTGAGCATTTTTCTTTAAGGATTGGACATATTTGTTTGTATTTCAGGTGGCGAAGATCCAATGACTCACGCCTCCCCGACCGCCAAATCAGATTCCTTGGAACTAGTGGATTATTATGGTGTAAGTGGATTTGTGACTTTGACGGTCTAGGCTCCGATGGAGAGTTCGGAAGTGATTACTTTTATCAACCCAACATGGATAAAATCTCTCACTTACCCCCTGAGGTTTTAGAAGCGGATAAACTTGACGGATCTGGTTCTATTCCCATAACTGCCACCGATACAATTCTTCCAGCAGGTATTTGCACACTTTCTCCATATTGTAAAAATCGTTTTGATGATAATACCTAATCATTTTATTTATATCAGATACGGGTGATGTTAATGCATCTTTAATATCGTCTTCGGAGGCTTTAGTAAAGTCTGTGAGCACAGAAAGCTTTCCTTCGCCAACACGCATGGTTTCATCACGTTCTGATGTCATGGGATCGACGTTTGGCGTAGCGGCCATGCCGCTAGCGTCAGCGATCTCGACAACAGAGGTAATGACAACTCCAGCAAGAGTTGTGACTAATTCATTGGGTGCGGCGGCTACTCCATTATCAGAATCACATATGGCATCAGTACCTCCTGCTGTCACTCCAGCATCCATACGTCCTTTTCCTGCAGCTTCAACAAATTCGAAACAAAATTCGGTCTCCGGCTTTAGTGAAAGAATTATTAGTCACAACGTCGAACTCTTTCTCGAACTCTTTTATGGATGCATTGAGGTGATTCTCAACGGAGAGGATTCTCTGGAGAAGGTCCATCCTCTCATGGTGAGTCGCCTAGACCATATCATCAAGATTGGAGGACCGCAGCGGGAAGCTCTTTATAGGGCTCGATGGGACGAGCTGGAGATCCAATTGTCATTACTCAATAGTCTACGCCAAGCCGATCTTGCCGAGATGACAAACCAAGAAGTGGCTCGCTTACGAGCCCAAAACTTGGCTTTTCATGCCGAACTGTAGTGGAATATAGAACATCAGACCCAACTAGTTGCGGGACTTCAGGGTTCTTCAGAGAAGTTAACTTGGGACCTGGCCCAGATTGAGAATAATATCGAACACTGCCGTAACTCAATAAGCCACGAGCGGGAGATCATTGCTAAAGCTCAAGCCTCGATTGCTAATCTCGAACTTGAAATTCAAACTTTTTCTAGCAAAGCATCTAAGATCTTACGACAAAAGAAACAAACTGAGCATGATATCGTCATCGACATCAGGAAGTTAGAGGAATTCAAGACTCAAGCTGCACAATAGCCTCCCATGGATGAAATGGACTTGCAGAGGAGAGCTTTAGAGACAACAAGGGAGAGCCTCCACCGTAGGCTGCAAGAGGTAGAAGATGCTTTAAAGGTTTTGTCTCAGAAGTAATTATTATTATTATTATTATTATCTTTCTCTCTTCTTTTTTTTTAAAAAAAAGAAAAGAAAATTTACTATCATTTATCTATTTATTCTTATTTTATTACATACATATATGTATTTTATGCACTTCATGGATAGTGACTCAAACTATTCAGAGGCTCAGGACTTGATAGTGAGAGTTTTCAGATAAATTTAATCCGAACTGTTCAGCGACATATAGTGCGGTCTATTAGGATTTATGAACAATAGGCAGAAGTATGATGTTAACGTGCCTAATAATGACAAGTAGAGGTAGGATGACAAGCAGAGGTATAATATTAACGTGTTTATAGAATGACAAGCAGATGTATAATGTTAACGTGCCTATAGAATCCTAACCGTTCAGTGACGTCTAGTATGACGGATTAGGAAAAGACAGAGGTATCATTAAACATGTCTTGGGGCTCAACCTATTCAGAGGATCTAGTCGTGATAGGAATGAATGATCTGACTAAACAGAGGTGATTGTTAACGTGTTTGATTTCAAAATTCTGACTATCAGAGATAACTGTTAACTTGATAGGGAAAATGATTGTCGTCAGAGATGACTTTTAACTTAATAATATTAAAAATATTTTTATCAAAGGTTGTAATATTAGACTTGATAAAGTGTGAGTTTTGTCTTTTTATCAGAGGTGAAATCTTAACTTAACAAAGAATTGATCTAATGTAAGATTTTTAGCAAACCCCCAGCTATCAACGGATTTGATTAGCCTTTACCAACTACCGTTTGAGTCGGGCTAGCCATGTTATTCCCCTCAGCATAGTAAGTTATCGAAAATTTTGTTTGGGCTTAGAGGTCAAACGTTCCTTCTTCTCTTTGCTTTAGCAGTTTTGGGCAATGATGTATCCTTACATTTATATAAGGATATTATCGTGACAGATTGTCGCAGGATTTTTAGCAAACCCCCAGCTATCAATGGATTTAATTTGCCTTTACTAATTGCCGTTTGAGTTGGGCTAGCCATGTTCTTCCCCTCAGCATGGTGAGTTGTCGAGAAATTTATTCCCTTACCATTGCTTTGATGGCGTTGGGTAATTCATGATTTTTACCCCCAGCATAGTGGGGTTGGCGAGAAATTTATTCTCTTTCCGTTGCCTTGATGGCGTTGGGCAATTCATGCTTTTACTCTAGCATGATGGGTTGGCGAGAAATTTATTCTCTTCCCGTTGCCTAGATGGCGTTGGGCAATTCATGCTTTTACCCAGCATGATGGGTTGGCGAGAAATTTATTCTCTTCCCGTTGTCTAGACGACGTTAGGCAATTCATATTTTTACCCCAGCATGATGGGTTGGTGAGAAATTTATTCTCTTCCCATTGCCTAGATGGCATTGGGCAATTCATGCTTTTATCTCAGCATGATGGATTGGCGAGAAATTTATTCTCTTCTCATTGCCTAGACGGCATTGGGCAATTCATACTTTTTACCCCCCAGCATGATGGGGTTGCGAGAATTCTGTTTGGACTTAGATGCCAAATATTTCCTCTATCCTTAGTCATAGAGACGTAGGATTCATTTTTATTTTAGGCTCCAAGTTAGGTGTGAAACTTTGTACTAGCGGTGAGTGAAGATTTCTTCTCTTATTGAAATGAAAGAGAGGTCGGATGAACTTTTTTTAAGAATAATATTTTTTACGGAATTTTCCATTAATTGGTATCATCATCTGATCCCCATGTTGATTAATCAACCGGTATGCTCCATTTGAGTTGACCGTCTCTACTACAAATGGGACTTCCCATTTTGGCTGAAATTTGCCTTTAGCCTTGTGTTTCAGAATTATAGGACGCCTGACCGCTAAGACCAAGTCACCCATTTTAAAAGTTCGTTCCTTCACCTTTTTGTTGAAGGCTCGGGATATTCGCGCCTGATAAAGCTCTATTTTCTGTTGAGCCTTTAAATGCTTCTCATCCAATGCTTCTAATTCCTAAAGTCGTTGGCTATGTTTTTCCTCAGTGGTCATTCTTGTAGCTAATGCCACCCGAAGAGAAAGAATTTGAATTTCTAGAGGTAGTATAGCTTCGCAACCATACACCAAAGAAAATGGTGTACTCTTTGTCGGTGTCTTAACCGTTGTGCGATAAGTCCATAGACAAGCTCCCAATTTTTCGTCCCAATCGCGCTGATTTGAAGTGACAAATTTCTGCAAAACTTCACAATGGTCTTGTTGAATGCTTTAGTTTGACCATTTGCGGTTGGATTATATGAAGACGAAAATATATTTTGCATTCTGAACTTATCACAGAATTTAGTATAGGTCTTGCTAGTGAATTGAGGGTCGTTGTCACTGATGATCCGTCTAGAAACACCAAAGCGATAAATGATGTGGTGTTTGATGAAATTGACCACATCATTTATTTTTTCTTCTCTCAAAGGGATAGTTTCTGCCCATTTTGAGAAGTAATCGGTTATAATAAGTATAAACCGATGTCCACGAGAAGATGGTGGAGCGATGGGACCAATGATATCCATTCCCGACGTCTCAAATGGCCATGTAATCGTGGTTGGATGCAGGTATTCTGCGGTCTGGTGTATGTAGTTTGCATGCACCTGACACGCATGGCATTTCTTCGCATATGTCAAGGCATCTGACATCATTGTCAGTCAGTAGTAACCCATTCTTCTTATCCGGTCTCCCAATTTAGGTCCCGGTTGGTGAGCACCACAGGCCTCGTCATGTGCTTCTTTGAGCACTTCTTATGCTTCTTATTGTGATAAGCACCGAAGTAAAACTCCACCTGGCATTTTCCGATATAAGGTACTAAGCTCAGGATTATAATAGAATTTTTCTGCCTCCTTCTTCACTTTTACGGCTTCTTTAGGATGTTCGGGTAATATCCCATAAAGCGCAAAGTCGACGAACACGAACCGCCAATCTCTGGGCTCGAAGTTCACCCTTGACACATGGACCTCATTTGCCTCGAGTATTTCCTCAGGGCAAAGAAGCTCGCGGCTTCCAACCTCAACACTTTTGCTTGACTTAGCAGGGAGTGCTAATGTAGCGGCGAGGGAAGCCAAGGCATCAGCGTATGCGTTCTTGTGTCGTGGCACATAGTCAATATAAAACTCTTTGAATGAGTTGGCAAGTTTGATTGTCGCTTTGTGGTAAGATACGAGATGTTCATGTTTAACCTCGTATTCTCCTCTTACTTGATTTACTATGAGTTTGGAATCCCCATAGGCCTCTAAATGCCGGACCCCTAGCTGTTGGGCAATTCGCAGTCCCATTAATAATGCATTGTACTCGGATACATTATTAGAACATGGCTGAGTTAGTGAGTATCATCGGGGGATTACATGATTCTACAAGGATATTAAAACCAACCCCACTCCGGCAGAGTTCTTTCTAGCCGCCCCATCAAAGAATAGCTGCCAAATCAGTTTTTTAGAGACCATATTGGCTTCTGCCATCTCATCTGGAATATCCTCATAAAGTTTTGAGGATTACGGGACAGGATGCTCTGCTAAGAAATCAGCAATCGCTTGTCCCTTGATCGCCTTTCGTGGTATAAATCGCATGTCATATTGCGATAGGAGGATCAACCAATTAGCTAACCTGCAATTGAGTGACCCAGGCTTGGTTATGAGCACTCTCAGGGGACTTACCCGAGAAATCACATGGATTGTTTGGCTACTAAGTAATGTCACATTTTCTGAACTGCGAATGGCAGGGCCAAACATTCTTTCTCTACTGGAGTGTACCGATATTTGGCGCCTACCATAGTTCTACTAAGGTAGTAAATGGTTTGTTCGTGGCCGGAGTCATTAGTTTGGGCTAACAGGATGCCAAGTGAATGGTTAAAGCAAGCAACTGCTCGTGAACTCTCAATCTATAAACAATATAGAGCAGCAGTTTGGACAATTAGCCAGTCAGATGAGTGAACGTGGCCAGGGTCCTTCCCAAGTCAACCCATAAAGAACCCTAATGCCAGTTCCTCAAACTCCAATCAGTTGCATGTCCACCAATGCAATGCCATTCACATGCTTAGATATGGCAAGCAAGTGAATAATAATGTAGCCATGCCCCTTGATCCCACTCCTACTATCTCGCAGGCTATATCTCTTCCACCCCTTTCTCTACGACCATCTCCATCACATCCATCACCGTCACATACTCATTTGGAAGAACCTATTCTTAAGCCGAAAGCACCATATTCCAATCGGTTTAGGAAGCCTTCACCGCAAGTAGAAAAGATTCTTGAAATATTTCAGCATGTGAAAGTTAATATTCCACTCCTAGACATTATACAACAGGTTCCTACTTATGCTAAGTTCCTCAAGGATTTGTGTACTAAGAAACGAGCAAGAAACGTTCCTGAGAAAGTTTTTCTTACTGCAAATATATCACATATCCTCTCCAACTCCTTACCTATCAAGTACAAAGATCCAGGTTCTCCTACAATCTCATGCACCAGTGGGAACACTACATTCAATAGGTCATTGCTTGATCTAGAGGCAAGTGTCAACTTACTTCCTTACACTGTTTATCAGCAATGGGAGTTAGAAAAACTTCAACCTACCAAAGTCACATTACAGCTAGCTGATCGTTTGATCAAGAGACTATTTGGTATGGTTGAAGATGTGCTCATTAAGGTCGGCGAGTTTATCTTTCCTGTAGACTTTATTGTCTTAGAAACTGAGCCGATCTCCAATCCACGGAATCAAATTTCCGTTATCTTGGATAGACCATTCCTTGCAACATCAAATGCATTAATTGATTGTAGGAGTGACCTCATGAAATTATCGTTTGGGAATATGACTGTGGCATTGAACATATTTAATATGGATGAGCACGCAACGAGCTCTCTCATTGAGATTAACATGGTTCATAATCTGCACTCTCATTCGACCTCTTGCACTGATGATGAACCCTCATTTGAGCAATTGTTCAAAGATGAGCTCATATTATTAGAAGAATTGACACATATTGATTTTATGTATGATGATACTTGTGCAAGTATGCCATTGATTATGAGTAAACTTTTGAAGATTTGTTTGCAGATGAGCTCGCATTACTTCATGAGTTAGAAGAGCTACCACCACATTCACTTGATCATATAGCACACTTCTCACCTCATGATATTTCTACATGTATACTTGTTACTAACGATGAATGGCAGGTTTATAATAAAGAATTCTTTAACCAAATTGTTAATGCTTACATGTGGACAAAGAAAAAGCGAGGACGACATAAGAAGCAGACAGGTAATCTCGTGACTTGTAGGAGCTTGATCAGATATAATAATGCACCCACTTCACGTTTAAAACGCACACACTATGAAAGTGGGAAGCGATCGAGAGGTCGTAATCGCTTTCCATGCGTTAATAGGGTGATGATATTGAGATCGTAACTTCTACGACTCTCATTATTTGTATAGTATTTGTATAATAGTTTTCATATTTATTTTACCACACTTGCTTTGTGTATGAGGGCATACACAAGTTTAGGTGTGGGGGAGTGGATTAGAAGATTTTTATTTACTTTTTAAAGTTTTTTAGAATTTTTTTTATTATTATTAGGATTTTATTTTTTTTAGATTTTTGGGTTTCTTTATTTTACACTTTGGGTAGTTTTTAGGGTAACTATGTTAAAAAAAGTAATTAAAAAAATTGAAAAAAATTAAAAATCAAATTTATGTATTTTTATCAATAGATCAATCTAATTACAGATAAAGAAACAAATTTAGATTTAAAATTGGATAGGAGAGTAGATTGGATGATACACTCTGAATTTTATGAAAAAAATTAAAATCCAAAAAATAAATACCGCTAACGGTAGTTTTGAGGTAAGTTTACATTTATTTTTCTCTTCACAATAGTTTATTAGGTTAAGGATAAAAATGATAACGATTGAGTAAGTCTTCTCTCTCTAAACAAAAAAAAGAAAGAAAAAGAAAAAAGAAAAAGTGAGAATAAAATAATGGGGTGAGCCTAGTATTAAGGCAATAGTCTCGAGAGTGATAAAACAATGGGGTGCACCTGGTATTAAGGTAATACTCTCAAGAGTGAAAAAAAAGAGTATGATCTGAGTAATCGGGTACTTTGCGCCTAAGTAAGCGTGAATATTCTCATGAAAGATGAAATATTCTTAAAAAAAGAAAAAAAAGAAAAAAATTGTTATGAGAGAGGAGATGAATCATGAGTTAGAGTTGGTGTCCAAGGTTGAAATAAACCATCACACGTGCACGTAGATGTATAGGAGCCAATGAATTATCTGTTAGTGGGTATTGAAAGATAGGATTTAAATTTTTAATTAAAATGATAAGTATATCTGATATGACACTCGATTTGAAAATTGATAATTAAAATGCATTCTTGAGTTTGTATATTAGTGAGATTAATTGATGAAAATATTATAAAAAAGATTTTTCTTTCTTTTGTATAAAATTTTTATTTTTCTTGATTTTCGGTTATCCTTATTTTTCTTTTCTTTATTCCTTAATCTGTTTTCTTTTTGAATTTTGTGGGTATATTTACTGCAAATCTTCACTAGACAACACTCGTCCACTAGGGTAACCTAGGGGTTTAAAGACTTGTAGCACGTGCTAAGTTCAATCGCGATTCCTGCGAAAGTTAGTTAGAATTTTCTTTTTTCTTTTTAGGTTTAGGTTTTGCTCGAGAACTAGCAAAAGGTGTGAGAGTGTGATGAATATCATATATTGTATTTTTCCTCCCATACTTTATCTATTTTTGTATATAAATAAATGTTATTCTGGTATTTTTAATGTCTTTTTCAGATAATCCGATTCATACAAGGAGATGACATGAAATCAAAGTCGGAGTAGGAAATCAAAGTCCGAAAAGTTTCTAAATTGAGCAAAACTACGAAACTACGATGCTGCAGAAACTCAAAGTCGAATACAGTCAGGAATATTAAACGTAAAAGACAATCCTTTCACGTGGAAGATTCTTTTGAAAGGTAATTTTCCAGAGATCAGAATCTAAAAATCTAGAAGGAGAATTTCCAATTTCATCCCGATCCAGATCGGATCGTCAATGAAGTGCAGAATTAAGACTCCACTACTGCCAGAACCACAAAAATAAAAGGGAATCGAAATCAATTGATCCCCATTCTTGTAATCTCGAATTTATTTTGTAATTTTCTTTTATTGCTGTAATTCAAAATCAAATTTGCAATTTAAAGAAAGATTCAATTTTTCGGGCATACAGTGTAGTCTGGAACCCTGGATCAGTCCTTCCTCCGCATACTGGAAGATCTATGGAAAAATGTAGTGTTAGTTTCTCTTTCCTTTAACCATTTGCACCAGGCTCTTTACCTCCACAAAATTTCTTCTTTCCTATATATTTCCTCTATGGACTTTCTCAGATCGATCAATCTGGAGTTCTTATCCAAGCTTAAAGGCCTGGTCTCTTATGTTCTCTCTAGATAGTTAATTTCCTCTAGAATATTATTCTTCTGCTCCCTAGAGAGTAGCCGATATGTTTTTTCCCATCGCCATATAACCTTGTGGAGACGCCGTAATTTAGCACAAAAATTCCCAGTAGCATCTCCCGTAGAATTCTGATGTGCCCAGCTTTCCCTGATGATATCATACACCTCTTTGTATTCAAGCCATAATTTTTCGAAATGAAATCTTCTTCGTCGAAATTGGTTCTTGCCAGACTGTACATAAATAAGCAGATGGTCTAAGGTAACTTTTTCCAAGGGTCTGAGATCGGCAAGAGGGAATTTTTCATCCCATAAATCACAAATTAGAACTTTGTTTAATCTAGCAAAATTCAGATTCTCCCTCATATCAGACCAAGTGTAAAGCCAATTATTGAGGGGCAGGTTTATGAGCCTTACCTGTGAAATGACATCATTGAACCTCTCTCTGTCACGAGGGTGGCGATCCGCTTCTCTTCTTTCATGGGAGAATATGTTTATATTAAAGTCCCTTTTTATGATCCATGGAGAATCCCATTTACCCCTAATACTCCTGATCTCATCCCAGAACATAGGACATAGTTGAGAATCATTTAGAGCATAGACGGCTGTGGTTGTGTGAATCCATCCATCAGCCAGTCTCTTCAGTCTCACCGAGAGGGAGGACTCCCTTTTCCAAGTGTCAATCATATCAAATTTATTATTAAAACCAATTATTATACCTCCCGATGCTCCCCTAACATTCTTATAAAGAAATGTATAGGAGTTATTTGGTCCAATTGTCTTAAGAGTCCTTTGAAAAGGGTCTGTGAATTTAGTCTCTTTAAGACAGAAGATATCAATTCTATTATTGCAAATGGTCTCTGCGACTATCGTCGTTTGGTGGGGTTATCCAGGCCTCTAACATTTCAAAATATGCAATTCATTAGCACATATTAGGTCTTCTCCATATGTTGTTCAATCTTGTCAACTCTTTTAACTTAAGTTTGCATGACTCACACTTGAAGCGGGCACCAAAACTCAAGTTCATGTGGCTCACATCCGACGCAAACCCCATACCAAATTAGGTTAGCAATTTGAAGGTTTACGTGAGATATACTTGAAATAATGGGAACATAAGTTGCGTCCAATGCTTTTCTCAAATTGGATAAGAAGAGAAGCAAGGTAATAGTTTTTGCCATATATGCAAGTTGTGGAGGACAAAAAAATTTAACTGAATTCAGAATATATGAATCCACACAAATTAAAGCAAAATGGTTTATACATATGGGGGAAACAATCGAGCAGAAGTTTTTAAAGTGTCTCCTCTTGTTAAGTTTACCGCTCTTAATCCTCCTAGATTGACATCAAGGTAAATGCGTAAATGGTCAAATGGAATATAGACAACTAATATTTCTACTCAAAAATGTAAATTTGTCAGCAGGTACGAAACAAATTTTCTTTTAGCATACAACTATTTTATTCTTAACTCCTTAGAAAATTATTCTATTCACAAAATGAAGTGTAGAAAAATATTAAAATCATTTATTTCTTAATAACTCTCTGAGAACTCAATTGGCATTAAGAAAAATTCAAAACGTTAACTAGTTATGCTAATTAGCATACAAAAGCATTTTTTTTTTTTACGATAAACCGCGGGATAAACTCCCTCTGCATTCCATTAAAGAGAGAATAATAGAATAAACGTCGAGATGTGGCCCTAATAATTTTACATGTCAGAAATTCTAAATAAAACTATAGATAAAATAAAATAAAAAACAACAACATGATACACTACAATGCAACCAAACGCCCCCGTAATGGCATGATGAGTTCGTTACTGCACCTACACCGCATCATCAAAAGTGTCATCCTACTCCTCCTGTGATGGGGAACCATCCATCTCCTCTCCTGAATCATCGTATGATAAGTAGAGTCTCTCCTTGTTTGACGGGACACCTACCAAAACAACAAAGTCACGCACTTTGAGCCTCATACAGTACATAATAGAATGATTTTTATTGTTAAACAATCTATTATTTCTCTCTCTCTCTCTCTCTCTCTCTCTCTCCATATGTTCCAGCAAAATGCGGCAATAACAGTTCTAAATTTATGGTTATCATTGCCCCCTTTGTTAAGTCTTCTCCAAAAATTTACATCTAAAAGTATATTTATATTCAAACCTAATGACCTGCTACTCAAGTCCCATACACTTTTGGTGTAGCAACAGGAGAACATAATGTATTCGCTTGATTCCTCCCCCTCCTACATAAGACACAAATATTCGGGCCAATACAACCTCTTTTCTATTTCGGCCAAGTGAGTAACGCTTCTTTGCAGACTAACCAAAGAAATAATCTAACTTTTTGGGGGCATTTGGCTTTCCAAATCCAACCAGTATTCAGCGAAAGGACTCCACTATTTATGAAATGGTGATATGTGGATTTGACTGTAAAATTACCATCCTTCTCCCATCTCCAGATGGGTCTATCTTCTTCTACCATATACGGGACGAAGTCTTTCAGCAACTGTTTGAGCCTTCTTAAACTTACAAAGTCCTATCCGCATAGGGCTGTCGAGTTCTGTCTCCACCTCGTTCATCTCCAGTAATCACACACCCTGGCACTTTTGTTATTGGCTTTATGAAATATGTCTAGGAATAGGATCATTAGAGGAATCTGAGAGTACTATCTGTCATGTCAAAAAACTATCTTATTTTCTTTTCCTAGTTTATACTCTAAGCTGTGACAAACTAAGTGTTTTGTCACTGACATCCCTTTCCAGAAGACTGAAGTATTATATGTTTTCCTTGCTTCCCTGCACAGCGTGCCGCCTTTCGGGCCATATTTACTGAATAATACCTTTTGAAATGACCCTTGATTGTGCATAAGTAGTTACCACCACCATTTGGTCATAAGAGATATATTAAAGATCTTTAGGTCCATGATACCTAGACCCCCTTTCTCCTTAGGTCTACACACCTTCCCCATGTGACTAAGTGGTATTTATTTGATATTACATCCACTCCATTCCAAAATAGTATCTTCCTTATCCTTTCAGTTTTTTCTCTCACCTGCTTTGGCAAAATAAAGAAGGATATATGATAAAGTGGTAGAGCAGAAAGTACCGCATTAGTACCACCTTCTCTCCCTGGGACAGGTATTTTCATTTTTCAACACTCCAATTTTTTCTCGAAGGAATCAAGTAGCGGAAGCCAGTCCTGTTTTGTAAGCGTTCTCGGTTTCACTGGGAGACCCAAATATTTAATCGGGAACTATTCCTCCTTGCACCGTAACACTTTCTTGATTATTTGCATTGACACATTTCTCGATTCCAAACACACCAGTAAACTCTTGGCAAAATAAATTAATTTTCAATCCTGACCATGCTTCATAATAACATAATGTCCATTTGATAGTTACAGCCTCTCTTATATTGTCGTTTCAAAAAATGAGCGTATTATCTGTATTTTGGAGGTTAACGAAGGACATGTTAGGAGCTCTCGGGAGACCTTCTATCTCCTCCTGAGACTTCAACTTCTGTAACATGGAATTTAATCAATCTGCTACTAAAACAAACAATAGCGGAGAGAGAGGGTCTGCCTGTCGCAAACCCCTCTTCAGAACTATTTCCTTCCCCATTGCATCATTGATCATTATCTGTGTTTTACCTGAAGATAGCTAGATTCCAATCCATGCTCCCCATTCTGCTCCAAAACCCCTGAGCTGGAGGGTCTCTATTAAACATTCCCAATCCACCATATCATAAACTTTTTCAAAATCCAATTTCAACATAAAACCATTTATTTTGGATTTTTTTATATTGATGAATAACTTCATAAGTTGTGGCTACTCCTTCCAAAATGTTTTTATCCGCAATAAAGCCCGTCTGGTAATCCTTCACCAATAGCTTGAGTTTTGGCGCTAATCTGTTAGCTAGAATTTTTGAGACTATCTTAATTGTACTATTCAACAATGCAATTGGTCTATAATCCCTAATTTGGCTCAGCGAGCACTTCTTCGATATTAGAGTAATGACAGAGTAGTTAATTCTGTCCAGCCTACTATTTCCTGAGAACACTTCTTCCAATAGCCAAGCAAGATCCTTCTTGATCTCTTCCCAAAAGATTTTAAAGAAGAATAGCGGGAATCTATCTAGCCCTGACGTCTTGTCCTGTCCCAGCTCCCATATTACTCTCTTGATTCCTCCTCCCTAAACTCCTCTTCTAGATCGAAGAGTTTGACCTCATTGTCCCCTGCATCCTCTCTTAAGCGAACCCGAAAATTATTCTTCCTTCCAAATAACTTCTTAAAATGTTGGTGAATATGCTCCTTCAATAGATCTCCGCTAACTTCTTGACCCCTCACATTTAGGTGGTGAATTTTATTTGTTTTGTGTCGCATGCGTGTCCATCTATGGAAAAACGCTGTATTAGCATCCTCTTCCTTCAACCAATTGGCATGCACCCTCTGTCTCCATTTTAGCTCCTCCCTCTTGTATATTTCATCAATCTTTCTCTTTAATTGTAGCACTCTACTATTCTCATCCAAAGAGAGGTTGCGGCTTTCTTCCAAAAGCAGTTTTTTTTTTTTTTTTTTTTTTTTTTTTTTTTTTTTTTATTTTTTTTTTACGATAAACGGCGGGATAAACTCGCTCTGCATTCCATTAAAGAGAGAATAATAGATTGTCGTAATTATTTGGGGCCAGGTTCCTAAGCTACAGTGGCAGTCGTGTGGTATCGAGTCACAATTAGATTATTTAAGTTTTCTTATGAGTTATGTTCATCAATGTTTTAACCGTACAAGGCTTGTATTTCATTACTTAGTACTACTTCATGGAACAGCACTGCGATTGTCGCCCAGTTCCAACATGTAGAAGCACTTACATGATTGGAAATAGTGTGAAATTTTATTTATCACTTTAGTTTTAAAATCTTGCTTGGGCATTGATCAAGACGTGTTTATATATGACATTTACATGCGCAATTTCACTTGTTTTATACATTATTTCAATTTGCTAATTATTCATGCTATCACAACCAAACATTAACATGTCATGTCCATGAGTACTTATTCTCTAGTATTATAATAGTGCACATTTTTCTCTATGTGTTCTTCTTGTCGATTTTAGTCTTCTGGATTCCAAATCCAAGGCCTTGGAGATAATAAAGGGGAGTTTGACCCGCCGAGGATCCATACTTCATCAAATATGCTGAGCGACAATAATCATTGGAAGCCTTGATCTAAGAGCATACATGTAGTTATTTATAATTCCTTTATTACGACACTGTCGCATTACTTTGTTATTTTGTTGTATATATACTGAATAGTGTGCCTTATCGCGCAATATACATATTTATATATAACATATAAGTTTTAGTCTTGGACATATTATTAATAATATTTTCTGATTGTGACACTATTTATGATTGCTCTAAAATCCAGTTTCTAAGAGGTCCATTTTTCTGCACACTATTTATTATTATATGTTCTTCCTCTTTTTTTTTTATTCCATCTGCATCAATTTTTCCCCACTAGTGCAGTATTTTCTACGTCTCAGGTCACATTCCTCTTCTTAGCGGCTACTCCATTAATGAAAATGATTAAAATTTTACTGTAAATAGGACTACTCTCAGTTGAGCTCCAAGAACAAATCTTCCCCTTCTTCGATCAGCTATCTAGCATAGGTCCATGGCTTCTTCTGGTCCTAGGGTTACGCAACACAAGAATGAGGCATTCTGGTTCTACCGGTTCCTTTCAATCATCTACGACTATCTTTTGTTCCTCTGTGGGGGCGACTATTCGAGGGATAAGGCCATCGTGCCCGCCAACCTATGCAGCCGCGATCTCAAGGTCGTGGATGTCGGTGGGGGGACGGGGTACACGACTTTGGGCATAGTAAAGTTTGTCGATGCAAAGAATGTTACAATACTCGACCAGTCACCGCATCAGCTGGCCAAGGCGAAGAAGAAGCCGCAGCTGAAGGATTGCTCTTTTATCGAGGGTGATGCGGAGGATCTCCCATTCCCTACTGATTATGCCGATCGATATGTTTCCGCAGGAAGGTAACGCTGGAAATTTTTCTATATATCTGCATAGTATGGACATTTCTATCTACAACAGGCTACGCTGATTTCATGAACCTGTTGAACGCGCACGATATTAAGTTTACTGTGTTTTTTTTTATTAAAATATGATCATGAGTCTTACAGGAAATTGCCACTGCCTAAGTTTCATTAAAATTTGTCATTTTCTCTTAGTTTCTCGGTCCTATCTAACTTGACTTACCGAGTATCTGAACTATGAAGCTGTGGCTAGAGTAGTGATGATATTAGCGATATAAATAAGGTCATGCAAACCTTAACTTTTCTTCACTTACTAAAGCTTTTCAATATATCCGCTTAGCATGGACATTTCTATTGCAACAGGCTTATGCTCATTCCATGAACTTGTTGAACGCACTCGCACCATATTCGTTTCCGTGCAAATTTACTATCTTTCTATTTAAATATGATCATGATTCTTGCAGGAAATTGCCACTGCCAAAGTTTCATTAAATCTTGTCATTTTTAGAATTTCTTGGTCTTATCTAACTTAACTTACCAAGTAACAGAACTATGAAGTTGTGGCGAGAGTAGTGATAGATATTAGCTCATGCAAACCTTAATTGTTCTTCACTTTCTATAGTTTTTCAAGATTGTCATAAATTGTGTAGCATTCAGTACTGGCCAGATCCGCAACGGGGCATCGCAGAAGCTTACAGGGTGTTGAAACCAGGAGGGATAGCATGCATACTTGGTCCTGTGTACCCAACATACTGGCTGTCTAGGTTCATGGCCGACGTATGGTTGTTCTTCCCTAGAGAAGAAGAATACCTGGATTTGTTCAAAAATGCCGGATTTGAGGATATTAAGCTGATGCGCGTTGAACCGAAATGGTATCGTGGCGTGCGTCGACATGGCCTGATCATTGGCACCATCGTCAGTGGTGTCAAAAAGCATCGGGAGAATCTCCTCTCGAGGTGTGAAAATTTTGTTTTCTGAGAGCAGACATGGAATAATAATATTTGACAAAATTTCAAGTATATTAAAGCAGATGAAACTTCATATCAACATTATTTTGAAGATTATTTTTTCCAAATATGTATTATAATTTTTTTTTTTTGGCTATTCTAATTGCAGCTTGGACCAAAGGTGGAGGATTTAAAGAAGAGCACGAGAATGAACCCGATCATGTCGTTAATTCGCTTCGCTATAGGCTACACAGCGCTATTCTACTTTGTCTTTGTGGTGCCTATTTACATGATGATCAAGGACAAGATTGTTTCACAGGGCATGGCTATATGATGTCCGTGGCGTAGTGTTTCAGTATGCTCTACCGATTGCCATGCTGCATGGCTTTCCGCTTGTAGCCTATTTACTGTCTCTACCTACTATATAAGGTTATTATCAGTGTTGTTTCTTATAAAGCGACTCGATAAAGCTCATGTTGCTAATGGAGCCCATTGCCGAAATGGGTTTTGGTCAACCGAAACGGGTCTAAAATCGGCCCAAACCCGTTATAATGTAATATATATATATATTTATGGGGTGTAGTGCTAGGATTTTGATTGAGTAAAAAAAAAAGAGCCGAAACAAAGAAGCCGAAATAAAATTGGCGGCTGAAGCTTTTGGCCAAAAGAAAGAAGGGAAGCATGGCCAAAAGAAAGAAGGGAAGCAGGAAAATTATTGAGTGCTGCTAATTACCTTGATGCTTCGGAGGAGAAGAAAAAAAGAGGTACTGCTCTTTTTTTTTTGGTTTCGGGGTGAAGAGGTTCGGCCAAAGCAGAAAATAATTTGGTGCAGCTGCTTCTGTTCTTTTGCCGAAGCAAAATAATTTTGCGATGGCGGCTGGCTTCTTTCAGGGTTTTTCTTCGGCGGTTGAAGCAAAGAGATAAATCACTGCAACAAGAGGTTAGGGTTTCATCTCAAAATCTTATGTGATTTCTTTGTGAATTCTCTTGTGGTTGAGAACTAGAATATTGTAATCCTCTTTTGATATAGTGGAAGTTTTTCGATCGTGTCCCTGTGGACGTAGGCATATTGCCGAACCACGTTAAATCTGCGTATTCTCTGTCTCTGCTATTTTTCTCTTCGTTAACTATTTGATTCCGCTGGTTGTTGCATTAGTATTATTCCGCTATTTTTTGCTAACAATTGGTATCGAGCCCTGGTTCGGGTCAGATTTCACTCAGATCGGTGTTGATTTTGAGTGAGAGTTATGGCGGAAGATAGGAAGGAAAAAATTAAAAAATTTGATGGGACAGATTTCCAATGGTGGAAGTTGCAGATGGAAGATTATTTATATCAAAAGAATTTACATCAACCATTGTTTGGAGAAAAACCAGAAAAAATGACTGATGAGGAGTGGGCATTGTTGGACAGGAGGGCTTTGGCGCAGATTTGATTGTGCCGACAAAGCAGGTTTTGTTCAATGTCTCCAAGGAGAAGACCACTTCAGTTTTGATGTCAGTATTGGCTAAATTTTATGAGAAGTCGTCTGCTTCAAATAGACTGTTTCTAATGAAAAAATTGTTCAATTTGAGGATGCCTTCTAATAGTTCAGTTGTTAATCATTTGAACGAATTTAGCACATTATGGGCACAACTTGAATCTTTAGATTTTGTCTTTGCTGATGACATTAAAGAATTAATGTTTATGTGTTCGTTACCAGATAGTTGGAGTAATATTGTTATGGCCATCAGCAATTCTTCCAATACTGCTCTTAAATTCAATGATGTTGTGAGTACAATCATGAACGATGAATTGATGAAAAAGAGCATGGGTGAGAGCACAGTTTCTACAAGTACTGCTCTGTAGGTTGATAATGACAGAAGAAAGGAAAGGGGTAGAAGTTTAAGTAGGGAGTCAAAGCAAAGAGAAAGATTAAAGTCTAAGGGGAAGTTCAAGAAAAATTTATTGTGTTGTAAATGTAAGACAGATGGTCATATGAAGAAGGATTGTCCAAATTAAGACAAGAAAGGAGCGAATGTGGTGAATCCAAGTGAAGAGTATGATGACTTGTGTTTGTCTGCTCATACAGAATCAAGGTCAGATTCGTGGTTTGTGGATTCAGGGGCTTCGTTCCATTGCACTGCTCGCAGAGAATGGTTTGAGAATTATGTCCAAGGTGATTTTGGGCATGTGACTGTTGGTAATGGGCAGGAATGCAAGATTGTCGGTAAGGGGACAATTCAGTTGAAGTTGCACAATAGTAGAAAGTTACTTTTACAAGAGGTCAGGTACATACCGGATTTGAAGAAGAATTTGATATCTGTTAGCAAGCTGGATGGCAAAAATTATCAAATCTCATTTGAGAAGAAACAGTGGAAGATCAGTAAAGGAGCAATGGTAGTGGTTAAGGGTGAGAGAGTGGGAACTCTATATTTACTCTCAAGCTCGGTGGATACCGTTGTTTCTTTGGCCACCGTGAAGAATGAGAAGGCTACCTTATGGCATCAGAGGCTCGGTCACTTGAGCGAAAGCGGCATGAGGGTATTGCAATTTAGAAGTATGTTGACAGATATGAAAGACGCTAATTTTGATTTATGTGAGAACTGTGTGTTTGGAAAGCAGAAAAGAGTTAGTTTTATGAAGGATGGCAAGGAGAAGAAAACCGAGAGATTGGAGTTGGTGCATACAGATGTATGAGGTCCTTCTTCGGCGAAGTCTCTTGGAGGTAATTCTTATTTTGTCACTTTCATAGATGATGCAAGTAGGAAAACATGGGTGTTCGCACTTAAGCAGAAATCCGATGTCTTTAAAATCTTCAATGTATGGAAAGCTCTTATTGAGAATGAAACATGTTTGAAGGTGAAATGTCTATTGTCAGACAATGTGGGGAATTTTGCAATAGAGAGTTCGATGACTATTGCTCTACTCACGGGATCAGGAGAGTAAAGACTGTACCGAGGACACCGCAACAGAATGGTGTGGCTGAGAGGATGAATAGAACCATTTTGGAGCGAGCTCGGAGTATGAGAGTACAAGCAGGTTTGCCTTTGCAACTTTGGGGAGCCACTGTAGATACGACAGTCTATCTGATCAACAGGAGTCCAGCTAGTGGTTTAGATAGAGGAATTCCAAAGGAGGTGTAGTCTGGTAAGACTGTGAATTATTCATTCTTAAAAGTATTCGGTTGTAGAGCATATGCACATGTGGATCATGAGATGAGAAAGAAGCTTGATTCTAAATCTCTGAAGTGTGCATTCATTGGATACGGTGGCGACGAATATGGTTGTCGCTTATGGGATTATGAGCATAATAAGGTAATTCGTAGCAGAGATGTAGTATTTAATGAGGGTTGTATGTATAAATACCGAATGGAAAGTAAGAGTGACAATGCAGTGGAGAAAGAACACTTGGAGCTGAATGAGCCACAGGATGGGATGGATCCCATGGATAAAAGAAAGGAAGAAATACTTACATCTGAAGGAGAAGAAATGGCTATACCTGAGAATACACAAGTTTCAGATGAGACCAAACATGAAAGATAGCCATTGACTGAAGTAGATGGTTCCAGTACTTCATCAGAGAGTGTTCCCACTTTGAGGAGGAGCACGAGGATAAGGAAGCCAACCCAAAAACTTTGTCTTCCATTATATCATGTTTTGTATACTGATGCAGGTGAACCAGAGAGTTACCAAGAAATTATGCAGGATAAATTTCATCTTAAGTGGGAGCAAACCATGTGTGATGAGACGTCTTCTTTGGAGGAGAATCACACATGGAAATTAGTGAAGCGACCGGAAAGGATGAAAGTATTACATAGTAAGTGGGTATATAGGGTAAAACATGAGGCAGGAGGGACACAAAGATTCAAGGTTAGACTTGTGGTGAAGGGATACGGTCAGAGAAAAGGTATTGACTTCAATGAAATATTTACACCTGTTGTCAAGATGACTTCTGTCAGAGCAATACTAAGTATTTTGGCTGTGAAAGAATTATATTTAGAGCAGCTCAATGTGAAGACTGCTTTCCTTCATGGTGATTTGGAGGAGGAAATATACATGGAACAGCTGGAGGGATATGAAGTTAAAGGAAAGGAGAATTGGGTATGTCGACTGAAAAGGAGCTTGTATGGGTTAAAACAAGCGCCAAGGCAATGGTACTTGAAGTTCGACAAGTTTATTTGGATTCGAGTTTTACCAGAAGCAATTCAGATCACTGTGTATATCTACAAAAGTTTAAGGATGGTAACTCTATTATACTTACTTTGTATGTAGATGATATGCTTGTGGCAGGTACATGCATGAAGAAAATTAATGATCTGAAGAGAAAGTTGGCAGGGAGATTCTCTATGAAGGACATGGGTGAAGTTAAACAACTTCTTGGGATGCAAATTACCCGAGATAAGAAAAACAAGAAATTGTGGTTATCTCAGGAGGGATACATTAAGAAGGTGTTGGAGAGATTCAACATGGAGAATGCAAAATCGGTAACTACAGCACTTGGTGGTCAGTTCAAACTGTCAAAGGAGCAAGGTACCAAGACAGATGAGGAGACGAGACACATAGAGAATGTGCCTTATTCATCGGCCGTTGGGAGTCTCATGTATGCAATGGTGAGTACAAGACCAGATATTGCACATGCAGTGGGAGTAGTGAGTAGATTCATGAAGAACCCTGGAAAGGAACATTGGCAAGCGGTGAAGTGGATTTTCACGTATTTAAAAGGTACTTCAAAGTATTGTTTATATTTTAGGGGTGATAACATTGATGTGCAAGGTTTTGTGGATTCGGACCATGCGGGTGATAGAGACAATGACAGGAGCACCACAGGTTATGTTTTTACTGTAAGAGGGACAGCAGTAAGCTGGGTTTCAAGACTACAATCAATTGTTGCTTTATTTTCGACAGAAGCTGAGTATGTTGCAACTGCAGAAGCAAGTAAGGAGTTTATTTGGTTGCAGCGATTGATGAGTGAGTTGGGTTTTGATGGAGTGGATTGCAGGTTATTCAGTGACAGTCAAAGTGCAATTCATCTTGCTAAGAACTCGGCGTATCATTCACGGACTAAACATATTCACTTGAGATATCACTTCATTAGATCCTTGTTGGAGGATGGCCAATTGAAGTTGGAGAAGATTGAGGATAGTAAGAATCCTGCAAATATGTTGACAAAGCCGGTTAATGGGAAAAAGTTGAGCTATTGCTCAACTTTGGTGCATTTGTGTTGAATGCTGAAATTGGGACTTTAAACGATCGAGGTAAAAACTTTGGACACTGGGATTATCATGTATTGAGATTATATTTTTAGCAATAGGTCTCCAAGTGGGAGATTGTTACTAATGGAGCCCATTACCGAAACGGGTTTCGGTCAATCGAAATGGGTCCAAAACCGGCCCAAAACCGTTATAATGTAATATATATATGGGGTGTGGTGCTAGGATTTTGATTGAGCCAAAAAAAAGAGCCGAAACAAAGAAGCCGAAATAAAATTGGCGGCTGAAACTTTTGGCCAAAAGAAAGAAGGGAAGCAGGAAAATTATTGAGTGCTGCTAATTACCTTGAGGCTTCGGAGGAGAAGAAAAAAAGAGGTGCTGCTCTTTT
>JAYEPQ010000011.1:14913296-15033296 GCA_036321105.1 Dracaena cambodiana | reverse complement strand
AGTTGATATCGTCCTAAAAGGTTTGCAATAAACCAACAGATGTAGTCTAATCTTCCTTGCAACCCCCATTAGTTCCTTTAGTTTTTGGACAGTTGAATCTCCTGAATTGCTTTCACTTTATCGGGATCAAGATGAATTCCCTTGGATGTTACTACAAACCTCAAGAATTTTCCACTAGACACCCCTAAGAAAAGACTTAGTAGGATTTATATTTAGTTAATGTTTTTGCATGATATCGGATACCATTCTCATATCTTAAAGATATTCATCTTTGCTTCAGCTTTTGATAGTCAATCATCCACATAGCACTCTATAGTTTTACATATATGCTCTTGGAATATAACACTCATAGTGTACTGATAAGTGGCACTGACATTCTTTAACTCCATGTACATCACTGTATAAATATATACCCCCAGTGGTGTTCTGAAAACTGTGTGTTTTTCATCTTCATAATATATTTTGATTTGGTTGTATCCCAAAAATTCGTCCAAAAAGTACA
Source organism: Dracaena cambodiana (assembly GCA_036321105.1). Classification (NCBI taxonomy): domain Eukaryota; kingdom Viridiplantae; phylum Streptophyta; class Magnoliopsida; order Asparagales; family Asparagaceae; genus Dracaena; species Dracaena cambodiana. The sequence goes on along the minus strand of JAYEPQ010000011.1, from coordinate 15,032,794 downwards.
TCCTCTCGAATCTGTATGTGTTATCAATCATAACATCAATGATCGGGAGAGGAAACTCGTCTATAGGATAATCAACATTTAAATCACAAAAGTCTATGTATATCCGAATTTTGCCAATCTTTTTGGGTATGGGGACAATATTCGCCACCTAGTCGGATGTTATTCCTCTTGGATGAAGCCGAAGTTAATGTGCTTCTTTACCTTGACTTCAATTGCTTCTATCAGTTCTGGCCAGAACTGGTTGTTTTGCTGGTCTAGCATCGGGCCTGATGTTTAGTCTTGGTATATCTTCATAATTCCAGATAAAACATTAATATCGTCTTTTATAAGAGCTACAAAGCCCTACATTTCTGAAGGGGTTAGACTCTCACTTATAAATATGGATTTGGGATTCTCTTCGTCTTCCATATTAATTGAATCACTTTGTCCCCATAGTAGGTTCTCGCTATTCAAAATGAATATCCCACTAGATATCAAGATGCTTTGCCCATAAATTATCCTATAAAAGAGCTTGCTCATCATTTTTTTTTGTCAATATGACATGAGTATGGCTCCTGTACTGACATCTAAGTCCCAATCAGTCGTATATGCTATTTATCTGACCTAATTACTTTATTGAACTCTGCCTGAAGAAGTAAGAGTTGTAATATATCTCAACTCTCTCTGCCTCTGAAGAAGTGATAACGAATCACTTCCATGTTCATAGTAGACTATGTGGGGCTGATGGTTAGCCTAGCATATCAATTCTCTAGTACAAGGCTTTTTCTTGTGTTTTATGTATTTTATGCGAGGCTAAGGGTTAGCCTCACATTATGATACTCCAACATAGGGCTGAGTCTTAGCTTGGTAATTCTGGCACTTCTATGCAAGGTTAAAACTTAGCCTCATGTTCCGACACTTATGTACTAAACTGAAACTTAGCATATCATTCTAGCACTTCTGCGCTAGACTGAAACTTAGCCTCGCGTTCTGTCATTTATGTGTTGGGCGAAGATAGCCTCGCATTCTATCATTTTTGCAGTGGGCTGAGACTTAACATTGCATTCTGACACCTCTGTGCCAGGATGAGACTCAGCCTCACATTCTAGTACTTCTGTGCTAGGCTGAGACTTTGCCTCGTGTTCTAGCATTTCTGCACAGGGCTAAGGCTTAGTCTCACATTCTACGACGGGCTGTGACTAAGCCTCGCGACCAAGAACTTCTACACTGGGCTAAAAGTTAGCCTCACATTCTGGCACTTCTGCTATGGACTGAGACTTAGCCTCGCGTTCTACCAATTCGCGTTCTGCCACATTTGTGCTAGCCTGACCCACCACTTCTGCGCTAAACTGACATTTAGTCTTGCATTCTGGCGCTTCTGTGCTAGGCTGACATTTAGCTTTGCATTCTGGAACTTCTGCATTAGGCTAAAACTTAGTCTCGCATTCTGGCAATTCTGCACTAGATTGAAACTTAACCTCGCATTTTGGCACTTCAGTGCTAGGTTGACACTTAATCTCGCATTCTGACACTTCTATGATGGGTTGAAATTCAGGCTCGCCTTCTAGCACTTCTACGCTAGGTAGTTAGCCTCATGTTTTAGCTCTTTTGTACTAGGCTTAGACTTAGCCTCGTGCATTGGAATCCTTGCACTAGGATGACACTTAGCCTCGTATTGTGGTACTTTTGCACTAGGCTAATATTTAGCTTTGCATTCTGACACTTCTGCTCTAGGCTGAGATCTAGACTCATGTGCTAATAGTTTCTGCATTACGGTGAGACTTAGCCTCACGTTCTAGCACTTCTACATTAGGCTGACTCTTAGCCTCACCTTCTAGCACTTCTGCGCTAGGCAGACACTTAGCCATGCATTCAGGCACTTTTGTGCTAAACTGAACTTACCTCGTGTTCTTGCACTTCTGCACTAGACTGACACTTTTGCACTAGGCTAAAATTGAGCCTTGTGTTTTGACACTTCAGTGTTAGGCTACCATTTGACCTTGCATTTAGGCACTTCGGCTGAGACTTAATTTTGCATTCTGACACTTAGCCTCTCGTTCTGACACTTCAGCGCTTGGCTAACTCTTAGCCTTGCTTTTGGTACTTCTGTGCTAGGCAAAAACTTAGTCTCGAACTCTGGCACTTCTGCACTAGGTTGACACTTAGCCTAGCGTTCTCACACTTCTGCACTAGTCTAACACCTAGTCTCACATTCTGACACTTATTCACTAGGCTAAAACTTAGCCTCATGTTCGAGTACTTTTGCATTAAGCCGGCACTTAGGCTTAGGTTTTAGCACTTTTGTGCTAGACTGAGACCTAGCATCGTGTTCAGGTACTTCTGTGCTAGGCTAAGTTTAGTCTCGCGTCTAGTACTTCTGTGCTAGGTTAAGACAGCCTCGCATTCTAGCATTTCTGTGTTAGGCTAAAATTTAGGCTCATGTTCTAGCACTCTGCGCTTTGCGGAGACTTACCCTCTCATTCTGGCATTTCTATGCTAGGCTGAGACAGCCTCACATTCTGGCACTTTTGTGTTAGGCTGAAATTTAATCTCGCATTCTAGCATAGCCTTACGTTCTGGGTTTTCTGTGCTATGCTGAGACTTTACATCGCATTTCTATCTGGTTATGCTAGGCTGAGCCTTACGTTCTATGTTTATACCAGTAAACGACCTTATGCGGGGTACCGAATAGCCTCATATTTTGTAACTTGTATGCGAGTGTAATTCTTGCGTTTCCAATTTTATACACGGATTTTAGCCTCACATTTTTGCGAAAGAGAATTTCTTCGTAACCACAATGCCTACATTATTTTAATTGCGAAGCAAGTGACAGAAATACACATCATGGACAGTGGACTTACTAAATAGTGCATTTAATACGTGACGTACGGATGTTGTTGGTTTCATTTGAATTCAACAACTACATAACAAACAAACATTTTCTTGATTTTTGAGAGGTCGTCACTATTGAGACTCCTTCAAGGTTACTCCACATAGAGCCCTTAAAATCAAAGATCACTATTTCATGGATTGTTACGTATTTATTTGACAATTCTTGTTAGGCACTGAGGACAATCCTCAGCACTCCAGTCAATAGTGATGGCCAAAAGATCCAAGTCCTCGGAGGCAAACAGCACCAAGAAGTCTACAGGAAGTCAAACTCTTTTGATAAAAAAAAAAAAGAAGAAAAGAAATTCCTTCAGAGATTGGAAACTATTTTGATTTCGCTTCTATTTCTTAATATATAATTTGTAAAAATTTAGTGTTTTATCACCTGCATCAACAAATTCACTAAGATAAATCAATAAAGCTAGATAACAAAGAAAAATATCTACGTTTATTTAAAATAGGCATTTCCTTTGTTCTGAATTCAAGAGGGTATTAGTTTTAGAGAGGGAAAAAAACCAGATAATTCTTAAACTTTCATGTGTTTCCCAAAAAAAAAAAAAAAGGAAGAGATGCAGAATCTCTGTGGCAGCCTGGCAGCAATAAGAGAAAACTGAAACATGATAGAAAATTACGAGCAGGAGAACAGATAAGGCAGAAAGCAGAGACACTATGGTTAGCTGCAAGAAAACTGGGCTTTAGTCTGAACTCAGAGCATGTTGTGCCTGTTTAGGCCTGTAGACCAACTTATGAAGCTAACACATGATTCAAAAACAAAATAAAACAAACCGGCAAGCTAAGACATCTACGCTTCTCTACAACAACTAATATTGAAGAAAAATTCTTAACGTCTAGTTGATTAACAGCCTAGCCCATCAGAGACAATATTAGCAAGGACATGTCTAAAAGATATATGATGGCACAAAGACTTAGCACGACTATAACTTCTATAATGCAAGAGATTCATTGCAATTTTAAGATGTCCCATCTGTCCAGCGGGAACAAGATGTGCAGACTGCATGTGAAGGCGGACAGAGAATAAGTGACGTAGGACGGAAGCGGAATTAGGGTTAGGGTTTTGAAAATTAGGGCTTTCTAGGGGAATTGGGGAAGAAAAGATGGATTGGGGAAAACTTTTGGGATTTGGGAATCCACCCAGGCCCACGCCCACTCTCCACGAATTCACGAAGAAAGATTTTTACTCAGCGAATTCCACGCCAGAGATTTCTCAAGAAAATTTCTCAAAATATTATTCATCTTTTTCAATACTCCATACAACCCTATATATAGGGAAACCCTAACAAACAGAATCCTAATAAAATCAAAACTCCTAATCAAATCAAATATCTAATACAATCCCAATCCTAATCAAATCAAATCAAATCTAATAAAATCTAATTTTGATCTCCATCAATTCTCCCCGGCTTCAAAAAAATGAACCTCCGGTGAATGACGAAGATGATAACTATCAAGCAAATCCGGGTCGAGCTGCTGGACTTCTTCGGTGCGCAACCAAGTGCAATCTGAATCTGGACGTCCATGCCATCGCACCAAATAACGCTGATATCCACCATCAGCAGTCGAAACAATCTCATCATCCAATATGTTTTCAATCTAATCTACATGATGCTTGCGTGGAGCAGGAGGAGGCGGTGTGCGGATGGGAAAATGTCGACGTCCTGGCGAAACAGATGATGGTAGATCTGGAATAACCGCTGGGTAGTCAAATGGAGCACGATATGGAGTCAGATCCTCGACGTTGAAAACTGGATTGATCCCAAGATTGTGGGGGATCGCAAGCTCATAAGCATTAGAACCAATCCTCTTTAGAACTCGGTAAGGACCCATACGTCGAGCATGAAGCTTCTTCAAGGTTCCTGGCGGGAACCTCTCTGGACGCACTCTAACCATCACCTCATCATCCACTGCAAATTTCTGCAATCTTTTGTGCGAGTCTGCTGCAGACTTGTAGTTATTATTACTAATTGCTATTTACCGACGAATATGATCATGCAAATCATGCAAATGCTGTGCAAAAGACTCGGCTGAAGCACTAGGCCTATCACCTATGGGGAGTGAAAGAAGGTCTATAGGTTTTCTAGGTTTATATCCTGTAACTATCTCAAATTGACTCATCCCAGTAGACCTATTGACTGAACTATTATATGCAAACTCCGCTATAGGCAAAACAAGATCCCACGTCGCTAAATGGTCGCCCACTAAGCATCGAAGCAAATCACCTAAGCTACGATTGACTACTTCTGTCTGACCATCTGTCTGTGGATGATAAGCAGTGGAGAACTTAAGTGTGGTACCCATTTTCTTCCAGAGAGTTCGCCAAAAATGACTTGTGAATCGAACATCTCTGTCAGAAACAATTGATTTAGGAAGACCATGCAAACGAACTACCTCTTTACAGAATAAGTGTGCAACATGTGAGGCATCCGAAGTCTTGTGGTAAGGAATAAAATGTGCCATTTTGGAAAACCTATCCACCACGACTAATATTGCATCATGCTTCCTAAGTGTGCGAGGGAGTCCTAAAATGAAATCCATGCTAAGATGCTCCCAAGGTGCAAAGGGTATGGGTAATGGTGTGTAGAGCCCTGTATTCTGCTTCCTACCCTTAGCTACCTGACAAACTCGACAATGAGACACAACTCGTGCAACATCACGTTTAATGCTTGGCCAATAAAATCGGTCCTCTACAAGAATGATAGTTTTATCTCGACCGAAATGACCAGCAATCCCTCCTGCATGCATTTCCCAAATCAGATGATCGCGCAAAGAAGTATTGGGAATGCAAAGACGAGTACCTCGAAATAAGAAGCCATCAACAATGGTGAAGGCATCTACCATAATAGGGGGATCCTGAGTCAAAGATGAATAGATGTTACCAAAGTCCTGACAAGTAGGATAGTCTTGAATGATACGCTCAAATCCGATAACTTTTGCACTCATTGTCTGTAAAGTGCAAAGTTTCCTACTCAAGGCGTCAGCGGCTTTATTTTCAGTTACTGCACAGTGTTTGAGTACAAAATTGTACTCCTGAATAAACTCAAGCCACTTGATGTGTCGATGCCCTACTCTCTTTTGGGAATTGATATAGCGTAAAGCTTGATGGTCTGAGTAGAGCACGAACACTTTTGGTAGCAAATAGTGATGCCAATGACGCAAACATTGCACTACTGCATAAAACTCTTTGTCATAAACATCATAGCGCTGTTTCGTCTCATTCAATTTTTCGCTAAAAAAGGCGATAGGATGGTTTTCTTGGCTTAAAACACCTCCTATACCTACGCCTGATGCGTCACATGCCACCTCAAAAACCTTCGAGAAATCTGGAAGATGAAGAACCGGAGCAGTAGTCAACTTCTCCTTAATCTCCTCGAAGGCATGAGCAGCAGATTTAGTCCAGTGAAACTCCCATTTCTTAAGACAATCAGTGATCGGAGCCATAATGGTACTAAAGCCCTTAACAAATCTCCTATAAAATGTGGCCAGACCATGAAAGCTTCTGGCCTCATGGATCGTATTAGGAGTAGACCATTCTCTTATGGTCTTAACTTTGTCAGGATCTGCTGCTACTCCGTCTTTAGAGACGATAAACCCAAGAAAGTGAACAGAGGAAGCTAAGAACGCACATTTCTTCAAATTGACAAATAGTTTCTCTTTACGGAGAGTCTCTAAAACTTGTGTCAAATGAGAAAGATGCTCTTCTTGGGTTTGACTAAAGACGAGAATGTCATCAAAATAGACAATAACGAACTTGCCTAAGAAAGGACGTAATATTTGAGTCATAACTCTCATAAATGTGCTGGGTGCGTTAGATAAACCAAAAGGCATGACCAGCCATTCATATAATCCGTCCTTAATTTTAAAGGCAGTTTTCCACTCATCACCTTCGCGGATACGAATTTGATGATATCCGCTTCGAAGATCTATCTTCGAAAAGATTTGAGAGCCAGCCATCATATCTAGTAAGTCATCAAGTCTAGGAATGGGAAACCTATACTTGACGGTAATTCTGTTGATGGCGCGACTATCAATACACATCCTCCAGCTACCATCCTTTTTAGGTGTGAGTAGAGCGGGAACGGCACAAGGACTCAAACTCTCTCTAATAAAGCCTTTCCGCAATAGCTCATCGACCTGTCTTCTCAATTCAGCGTGCTCAATAGAATTCATCCTATAATGAGGTAAATTGGGCAAACTGGAACCAGGTACGAAATCAATGGCATGCTGAATATCTCGAAGGGGAGGAAGTTCATCAGGTAACTCATCGGGCATGATATCTTGAAAATCAGAGAGAATCTGATGAATCTCAGGATGGTAAATGACAGGTGGATTAGAAGACTCTCCTAAAGCAATTACCGCATACACTAGTCCCTCCTCTAAACTCTCCTTGAGGAACTGTGATCGACTGACCAAGTGAAGAGACTTTTTATGCACCTGTCCTGTGACTTTTTCGCTCTTCGGTCTCTCTTCACTAGACTTAGGCGGCGCGAGTTTCAAGACAATTTTCTTTCCATTAAATTTGAATGTATATGTGTTTGATTTGCCGAAACTCGTCACGTCTAAATCATACAACCATGGCCTACCAAGCAAGATATGTGTGGCGGTCATATCTAACACATCGCACCAAAGCTGGTCCTGATAGCTCGACATCTGAATAGGCACTAGACAACGCTGGGTAATAGATTGAGCAGTTTTATCTACACATGTTACGTTGTATGGTTGTGGATGGGGTTCAGCTTTGAGACCCATTTTCTCAACAGCTGATCTTGAGATTATATTCACACAACTACCCCCGTCAATCATTACGCGATAGCTTTTTCCCCCGTGTGATGTATGTAGTGAAAACGCTAGACCTACGCCAATCTTCATCTTTCGTTTTAGTGTAAAGACACCTAACGACATTTAAGCGTACATTTGAAATGACTATTTCCTCGTCTGACTCACTAACGTCTCCTACTGGTTCATATACTTCCTCCTCAAGATCATCATCATCACCATTATGCTCTCCTTCTACGAGTAAAGCTCTAGTGGGACACTGTGAAGCTATGTGGCCATACTCGTGACACTTGAAACACTCTACACCTTTCATGCCCTGTTTAGATGACTCACCCATTACGGTTTTACCTTTAAAGTCTTTATTTTGTTGGGTGTTAGCTTTCTTGTTAGCTTCAAAAGGGCGTCTGGATTGCTCCCCGGCTTTAGGAGTGAACTTACGGTCAGCAAAAAATTTGAGAGAATGTTCAATATCCTCTGCTAATTGACAAGCTTGAGCTAGGGAACTTATATTTCGTGAATGGATATGCATAGCTCGTTGTATGTCTGCACGTAGTCCAGAACGAAATCTAGATATCGCCTGATGTCGGTCCTCTCGCAAATCACACCGAAGTGTCAATTCATCAAACTGAGTCATGTATTCTTGGACCGTCATGCTCCCTTGTCGCAGACTGTGCAACCTATCTAAAAGGTGACCCCTAAATGTGACTGGAAGATATTTCTCTTTAAGTCTAGCTTTCATGTCATTCCAAATCTCTATCGCATCTAGGTATCTGTCACACTCTCTTTCTACTGATGCCCAATATATCCTAGCGGGTCCTGTCAATCGCATCCGGGCAAATCGTATTTTACGCTCTTCAGGCATATCATACCAATCGAAATAGTAATCCATGTCTGCGAGCCAGTCACTAAAGATTTTAGGGTCATGAGTGCCATTAAACGTAGGTGCCTCAATTTTTATTCTACGTGTGATGTCATCTTCAGTACGTCTAGTTCTAGGGATGCTCTCATCTCTATTTCTTTCATTCCGATTTCTTGGCCCTCTATCATAATTTCTTTCATTATACTCATTCTTATAAATTTGATAATTTTGTTCTTCCATGTGTCGTTCTAGTACATCCAATCGTTTATCAACAATTTTAAACTGTTCCATTTGTTCGGTGATAGTTTTTAATTGTTTCATCATGATTTCTAACTTTTCATCCACATTACTAGAACTTGATGTGGTCATTTTACCGTTTCGAAGAAGCATACAATCAAACAAACGGATGCAATGTAATTTCCTAGACTCAGTCAAATTCTATATGCGTGCACTATATGATCAAATAAAATTTTCCTAAGATTTAGTTTCTAAAATGTATGTAAATAGGTCCTAAAATGTGTGTATGCAGCAAGCAACAAGTTGGCAAATAATTACTAGTAATTCTAACTAACAATTTATGCAGAATTTTCACAAAATAGTTGCAAAATTTTGCTGAAGAAAATGGGTTAGTTTAGAGATTACCCAATACCGAAGAAGTTCGTGCACTTGTAGTAGTCCCTTGGAGTCTTCCGACGTTGGTTCGTTTGCTGAAGAGCCCTGCAATCCTACCACAATTGTTGGAAATAAATCCAAGAATGCAACGCTTCGAATCTGACTTGAATTGGACTCCGAACGGGCTCCAAATCACTACTTTTCTGCTTAACGGGTCTGCACTGTTAGCGGGTGCACTGCTGAACTGATCCGAAACCCAATAGTAAACAAATCCAAAACCCAATAACTTTCTTCTCCTTTCTCTCGCTACAGTTGAGGGGGACGGAAGCGGAAGTGGTCGCTGTCGGCGGCGGCAAGTTGCTGGTGGACGGCGCTGGGGTCGCGGAAGAAGGCGACGAGGGTGACGGAGTAGCAGGGGATGGAGTCGAGAGACCAAGGACTGGTGATGTTGTTGCTGCTGCTGCTGCTGATAAGGAGGACGGGGCGGCGAGCGGTGGCGGTGGACGGAGACAAGTCGGCGAAGGTGAGCGGAGGCGAGCGACGGACAGTGGGCGGAGACGGAGACGGGCAGCGGCCGGAGACGGAGGCGACGAGATTGCAGCAGGCGAGGCGGGCGGGCAGAGAGGCGGCGGGCGTCGCTGCTGGCGTGGAAGCAGTGATCAGAGGACGTCGGCGGTGGGCATTGGAGGCGGGGTCGGGTGGAGGAGATGGGACGGGCGGCGGCTACGGTTTTGAGGGGGGGTCGGTCGGTCGGAGGCAGCTAGGGCGGACTGAGGGGAAGGGGGGGGTGGTCGGTCGGCTAGGATTGGGGGTTTGGGGGTTTGGGTTTGCTGGGAGGCTTTTTGGTCGGGTGGGAAAGAAGGAAGAGGGAGAGGGTTGGGAGGTTTTAAGGGAGAAAGAGAAAGAGAGTTTTTTTTTTTTTTTGTCTCTCTCTCTCTTTCTCTCTCTACAGATCAGATCCGATTTTTTTTTTTCCTCTCTACAGATCAGATCCGAATTTTTTTTTTTTTCTCTCTTGCTGGTTGATGGAGGGTGAGGATGAGGGTGGCTGGGTCAGGTGGAGGAGGATCAGATGGAGGAAGAGAAAATAATTTTAGGCTCTGATACCAATTTGACGCAGGACGGAAGCGGAATTAGGGTTAGGGGTTTGGGGGTTTGGGTTTGCTGGGAGGCTTTTTGGTCGGGTGGGAAAGAAGGAAGAGGGAGAGGGTTGGGAGGTTTTAAGGGAGAAAGAGAAAGAGAGTTTTTTTTTTTTTTTTTTTTGTCTCTCTCTCTCTTTCTCTCTCTACAGATCAGATCCGATTTTTTTTTTTTTTTTTTTTTGTTATCATCTTCGTCATTCACCGGAGGTTCATTTTTTTGAAGCCGGAGAGAATTGATGGAGATCAAAATTAGATTTTATTAGATTTGATTTGATTTGATTAGAATTGGGATTGTATTAGATATTTGATTTGATTAGGAGTTTTGATTTTATTAGGATTCTGTTTGTTAGGGTTTCCCTATATATAGGGTTGTATGGAGTATTGAAAAAAATGAATAATATTTTGAGAAATTTTCTTGAGAAATCTCTGGCGTGGAATTCGCTGAGTAAAAATCTTTCTTCGTGGATTCGTGGAGAGTGGGCGTGGGCCTGGGTGGATTCCCAAATTCCAAAAGTTTTCCCCAATCCACTTTTCTTCCCCAATTCCCCTAGAAAAGCCTAATTTTCAAAACCCTAACCCTAATTCCGCTTCCGTCCTGCGTCAAATTGGTATCAGAGCCTAAAATTATTTTCTCTTCCTCCATCTGATCCTCCTCCACCTGACCCAGCCACCCTCATCCTCACCCTCCATCAACCAGCAAGAGAGAAAAAAAAAAAAAATTCGGATCTGATCTGTAGAGAGGAAAAAAAAAAAAAAAAAAAATCGGATCTGATCTGTAGAGAGAGAAAGAGAGAGAGAGAGACAAAAAAAAAAAAAAAAAAAAAAAAAAAAAAAAAAAAAAAAAACTCTTTCTCTTTCTCCCTTAAAACCTCCCAACCCTCTCCCTCTTCCTTCTTTCCCACCCGACCAAAAAGCCTCCCAGCAAACCCAAACCCCCAAACCCCTAACCCTAATTCCGCTTCCGTCCTGCGTCAATAAGGGACATGTAAGTTCAAGTCATCTTCCATTTGGTTGACTCGAAAACTCCACTTTAAACCAACTACATTCTTTCAAGGGAATCAGAGGCTAAGTTTCATCATCAAGTAAGCAATAAACTCACTTTGCGTAACGTGTTTTCATTGTACATCATGAACAACTCGGATGGGAATTAAAACTATTGCCTCGTAAAATGTCAGTGAGAAGCATTAGTCCATTAGAAGATGCTGAAGTTGATCCGTAACCAAAGAGAATAATTGATCACAAAGTATCTGCAGAGAATAATTGATCACAAAGTATCTGCTGTAGTTTGTTCGTGCCTATAGGAAAAGAGGCATTAATATAAAGAACAACAATCTTCACATAAATTTGACAGATCTTGAGATTGCAAGAGCAGATTTAACGCTTCCTGCTGGGATAGATTATCATGGGAATAATAGAATGACAAGATAGCACAAAGGGGCTCATTTGATGAAATCGAGGATTACATAATCAAATTTTCCATATACAAGAGTCACAAACACAACTTGGAACAGTTACAGCTACAGACAGCAAAATGGCAATGGAGCACTAATCTAAGGATAATGACAGGAACCTGTAGATCATGGAATTCTAAAATAAATGAAAATATATACGGATAGTTGTTTCACATCTAAATTTCTGTTTAAGAAAGTCAGCAACATTGAAATGCTGGCTGCAAGTTTAGGTAATCTGATGAGAGTATGTACAAATAAGTATGAAGGAGATGCAGGAGGTAAGGATATGATCTAGAGAAAAAATGAAGCAAGCCTCAAGGTTGGTGCATTTTAGAAGGTTATTCTACAGAGATGACAGAAGGGGCTCTTGGCAGCAACTGGTTACAGAAAAAGGTACATAGACCGCATGAAGAGAGATGCACTTGACAAAATCTACACAACACAACGTGAGGTTCCAGTAGTATTTATGCTAAGTAAGTTTGACAGGAGTTCAAATAGTGTGCATAACATTGAATCTAAGATGATCGTGAAGGAAACAACCCAGTTCGTGCTGAGAGGTTGGGTAGGAGAGGCAGTCCAGGAAAATCACCTATTTACTTCTCCGTATAACTTAAAACAGTATTGTTTTAAGTTGTAAACAGTGTAATCATTGACTAATAAAATTAACTATATACGTATACATAAAATATTAAATATTCATGTCACAATCAGATGAGTACAAATGATAACTAATTTGATGTTAAAAACTCAGTTCAAACATACCCAACCAATTTATAGAGAACATCTAGAATTTGACCACTTCAAATAACAGGAAAGAATCATGCCACAAATATGTAACAAAGATATTTATTTTCAGTGTCGCAAAAGTATCAGATGCAGGATATACAAATTTAAACATAGTAAAAATCACATCCAAGTCAGAGTAAATATCACACTAAATTATGAAACTTGGATAAATTAAAGAACTAGATAACAATGGTTCAGAATTTATACAGCTTTGGGCGGCTTCTGGACTGCTCGAAGCTGTACAGAATTTTCGAAGCAATGCTTAAAACCAAAGTGCGGATGCCTCTCATACCAAGTGTCTTGCTGCACATGAGTGTCCCAATGCTCCCCGGAGGAGCTTTTCCCATACTTGTGAACCCACCCTGAGCCATTATGCTGCTCGCCCCAAGTGCGATTCCACCGTTCACCATGCAGCCCTTCCCACCATGTTTCCCCCTGCTTAACCCCATGACCATATGAATCAAAGTGTTCATCCCACTTATCTCCCCATTTCGACCAACCACCATTGCCTTCTGACCGTTCTGCCCATTTGTCAGTATATTTCATGCTACCACCATTGCCATCATACTTTTCACCCCACCTGCTTGTCAAATAGGAAGAAATGATAGAATTAACAACTGAAGGAAACATTAACTGCAAGAAATATAAGCATTAATTCCAAATATTAATATTATTTCCTTCATTCAGCTTTTTACAGGACCCTATACCCCAAATAAATAAGCAATTACAAATTTTACAATTGAATTATAATCATTGAGCAATAATTACAACACAGCAAGAACAGTTGACGCAGGACAGAAGCGGGATTAGGGTTAGGGTTTTGAAAACTAGGGTTTTTTAGAGGAATTGGGAAAGAAATAATAGATTGGGAAAACTTTTGGGATTTGGGAATCCACCCAGGCCCACGCCCACTCTCCACGAATCCACGAGGAAAGATTTACTTCAGCGAAATCCACGCCAGAAATTTCTCAAGAATTTTTCTCAAAATATTATTCATCTTTTTCAATACTCCATACAACCCTATATATAGGGAAACCCTAACAAACAGAATCCTAATAAAATCAAAACTCCTAATCAAATCAAATATCTAATACAATCCAAATCCTAATCAAATCAAATCAAATCAAATCAAATCTAATCTAATCCTGATCTCCATCAATTCTCCCCGGCTTCAAAATATGAACCTCCAGTGAATGCCGAAGATGATAACTATCAAGCAAATCCGGGTCGAGCTGCTTGACTTCTTCGGTGCGCAACCAAGTGCAATCTGAATCTGGACGTCCACGCCATCGCACCAAATAACGCTGATATCCACCATCAGCAGTCGAAACAATCTCATCATCCAATATATCTTCAATCTGATCTACATGATACTTGCGTGGAGCAGGAGGAGGCGGTGTACGGATGGGAAAATGTCGACGTCCTGGCGAAGCAGATGATGGTCGATCTGGAATAACCGCTGGATAGTCAAATGGAGCACGATATGGAGTCAGGTCCTCGACGTTGAAAACTGGATTGATCCCGAGATTGTGGGGGATCGCAAGCTCATAAGCATTAGAACCAATCCTCTTTAGAACTCGGTAAGGACCCATACGTCGAGCATGAAACTTCTTCAAGGTTCCTGGCGGGAACCTCTCTGGACGCACTCTAACCATCACCTCATCATCCACTGCAAATTCCTGCAAGCTTTTGTGCGAGTCTGCTGCAGACTTGTAGTTATTATTACTAATTGCTATTTGCCGACGAATATGATCATGCAAATCATGCAAATGCTGTGCAAAAGACTCGGCTGAAGCACTAGGCCTATCACCTATGGGGAGTGGAAGAAGGTCTATAGGTTTTCTAGGTTTATATCCTGTAACTATCTCAAATGGACTCATCCCAGTAGACCTATTGACTGAACTATTATATGCAAACTCCGCTATAGGCAAAACAAGATCCCACGTCGCTAAATGGTCGCCCACTAAGCATCGAAGCAAATCACCTAAGTTACGATTGACTACTTCTGTCTGACCATCTGTCTGCGGATGATAAGCAGTGGAAAACTTAAGTGTGGTACCCATCTTCTTCCAGAGAGTTCGCCAAAAATGACTTGTAAATCGAACATTTCTGTCAGAAACAATTGACTTAGGGAGGCCATGCAAACAAACTACCTCTTTACAGAATAAGTGTGCAACATGTGAGGCATCCGAAGTCTTGTGGCAAGGAATAAAGTGTGCCATTTTGGAAAATCTATCAACCACGACTAATATTGCATCATACTTCCTAAGAGTGCGAGAGAGTCCTAAAATGAAATCCATGCTACGATGCTCCCAAGGTGCAAAGGGTATGAGTAATGGTGTGTAGAGTCCTGTATTCTGCTTCCTACCCTTAGCTACCTGACAAACTCGACAGTGAGACACAACTCGCGCAACATCACGCTTAATGCTTGGCCAATAAAATCGGTCCTCTACAAGAATGATAGTTTTATCTTGACCGAAATGACCAGCGATCCCTCCTGCATGCATTTTCCAAATCAGATGATCGCGCAAAGAAGTATTGGGAATGCATAGACGGGTACCTCGAAATAAAAAACCATCAACGATGGTGAAAGCATCTACTATAATAGGAGGATCCTGTGTAAGAGATGAATAGATGTCACCAAAGTCCCGACAAGTAGGATAGTCTTGAATGATATGATCAAATCCGATAACTTTTGCACTCATTTCTGTAACGTGCAAAGTTTCCTACTCAATGCATCAGCGGCTTTATTTTCAGTTCTTGCACAGTGTTTGAGTACAAAATTGTACTCCTGGATAAATTCAAGCCACTTGATGTGTCGATGCCCTACTCTCTTCTGGGAATTGATATATCGTAGAGTTTGATGGTCTGAATATAGAACGAACTCTTTTGGTAGCAAATAGTGACGCCAATGATGCAAACATTGCACTACTGCATAAAACTCTCTGTCATAAACATCATAGCGCTGTTTTGTCTCATTTAATTTTTCGCTATAAAAGGCGATAGGATGATTTTCTTGGCTCAAAACACCTCCTATACCTACGCCTGATGCGTCACATGCTACCTCAAAAACCTTCGAGAAATCTGGAAGATGAAGAACCGGAGCAGTAGTCAACTTCTCCTTAATCTCCTCGAAGGCATGAGCAGCAGATTTAGTCCAGTGAAACTCCCCTTTCTTAAGACAATCAGTGATCGGAGCCATAATGGTACTAAACCCCCTAACAAACCTCCTATAAAATGTGGCCAGACCATGGAAACTTCTGGCCTCATGGATCGTACTAGGAGTAGACCATTCTCTTATGGCCTTAACTTTGTCAGGATCTACTGCTACTCCGTCTTTAGAGACGATAAACCCAAGAAAGTGAACGGAGGAAGCTAAAAACGCACATTTCTTCAAATTGACAAACAGTTTCTCTTTACGGAGTCTCTAAAACTTGTGTCAAATGAGAAAGATGTTTTTCTTGGGTTTGACTAAAGACGAGAATGTCATCAAAATAGACAACAACAAACTTGCCTAAAAAAGAACGCAATATCTGAGTCATCACTCTCATAAATGTGCTGGGTGCATTAGATAAACCAAAAGGCATGACCAGCCATTCATATAATCCGTCCTTAATTTTAAAGGCAGTTTTCCATTCATCACCTTCGCGGATACGAATTTGATGATATCCGCTTCGAAAATCTATCTTCGAAAAGATTTGAGAGCCAGCCATCATATCTAGTAAGTCATCAAGTTTAGCAATGGGAAACCTATACTTGACGGTAATTCTGTTGATGGCGCGACTGTCAATACACATCCTCCAGCTACCATCATTTTTTGGTGTGAGTAGAGCGGGAACGGCACAAGGACTCAAACTCTCTCTAATAAAGCCTTTCCGCAATAACTCATCGACCTGTCTTCTCAATTCAGCGTGTTCAATAGGATTCATCCTATAATGAGGTAAATTGGGCAAACTGGAACCAGGTACGAAGTCAATGGCATGCTGAATATCTCGAAGGGGAGAAAGTTCATCAGGTAACTCATCGGGCATGATATCTTGAAAATCAGAGAGAATCTGATGAATCGTAGGATGGTAAATGACAGGAGGATTAGAAGACTCTCCTAAAGCAATTACCGCATACACTAGTCCCTCCTCTAAACTCTCCTTGAGGAACTGTGATCGACTGACCAAGTGAAGAGACTTTTTATGCACCTGTCCTGTGACTTTTTCGCTCTTCGGTCTCTCTTCACTAGACTTAGGCGGCGCGGGTTTCAAAACAATTTTCTTTCCATTAAATTTGAATGTATATGTGTTTGATTTGCCGAAACTCGTCACGTCTAATTCATACAACCATGGCCTACCGAGCAAGATATGTGCGGCGGTCATATCTAACACATCGCACCAAAGCTGGTCCTGATAGCTCGACATCTGGATAGGCACTAGACAACGTTGGGTAATAGATTGAGCAGTTTTATCTACCCATGTTACGTTGTATGGTTGTGGATGGGGTTCAGCTTTGAAGCCCATTTTCTCAACAGCTGATCTTGAGATTATATTCACACAACTACCCCCGTCAATCATTACACGATAGCTTTTTCCCCCGTGTGTGATGTATGTAGTGAAAACGCTAGACCTACGCCAATCTTCATCTTTCGTTTTAGTGTAAAGACACCTAACGACATTTAAGCGCACATTTGAAATGACTATTTCCTCGTCTGACTCACTAGCGTCTCCTACTGGTTCATATACTTCCTCCTCAAGATCATCATCATTACCATTATGCTCTCCTTCTACGAGTAAAGCTCTAGTGGGGCACTATAAAGCTATGTGGCCCTACTCGTGACACTTGAAACACTCTACACCTCTCGTGCCCTGTTTAGATGACTCACCCATTACGGTTTTACCTTTAAAGTCTTTGTTGTGTTGGGTGTTAGGTCTCTTATTAACTTCAAAAGGGCGTCTGGATTGCTCCCCGGCTTTAGGAGTGAACTTACGGTCAGCAGAAAATTTGAGAGAATGTTCAATATCCTCTGCTAATTGACAAGCTTGAGCTAAGGAACTTATATTCCGTGAATGGATATGCATAGCTTGTTGTATGTCTGCACGTAGTCCAGAACGAAATCTAGATATCGCCTGATGTCGGTCCTCTCGCAAATCACACCGAAGTGTCAATTCATCAAACTGAGTCATGTATTCTTGGACCGTCATGCTCCCTTGTCGTAGACTGTGCAACCTATCTAAAAGGTGACCCCTAAATGTGACCGGAAGATATTTCTCTTTGAGTCTAGCTTTCATGTCATTCCAAGTCTCTATCGCATCTAGGTATCTGTCACACACTCTTTCTACTGATGCCCAATATATCCTAGCGGGTCCTGTCAATCGCATCCGGGCAAATCGTATTTTACGCTCTTCAGGCATATCATACCAATCGAAATAGTAATCCATGTCTGCGAGCCAGTCACTAAAGACTTTAGGGTCATGAGTGCCATTGAACGTAGGTGCTTCAATTTTTATTCTACGTGTGATGTCATCTTCAGTACGTCTAGTTCTAGGGATGCTCTCATCTCTGTTTCTTTCATTCCGATTTCTTGGCCCTCTATCGTAATTTCTTTCATTATACCCATTCTTATAAATTTGATAATTTTGTTCTTCCATGTGTCGTTCTAGTGCATCCAATCGTTTATCAACAATTTTAAACTGTTCAATTTGTTCAGTGATAGTTTTTAATTATTTCATCATGATTTCTAATGTTTCATTCACATTACTAGAACTTGATGTGGTCATTTTACCATTTCGAAGAAGCATACAATCAAACAAGCGGATGCAATGCAATTTCCTAGACTCAGTCAAATTCTATATGCGTGCACTATATGATCAAATAAAATTTTCCTAAGATTTAGTTTCTAACATGTAAGGAAATGAGTCCTAAAATATGTGTATGCAGCAAGCAACAAGTTGGCAAATATTTATTAGTAATTCTAACTAACAATCTTATGCAGAATTTTCACAAAATACTTGCAAAATTTTGCTGAAGAAAATGGGTTAGTTTAGAGATTACCCAAATACTGAAGAAGTTCGTGCACTTGTAGTAGTCCCTTTGAGTCTTCCGACGTTGGTTCGCTTGCTGAAGAGCCCTGCAATCCTACCACAATTGTTGGAAATAAATCCAAGAATGCAACGCTTCGAATCTGACTTGAATTGGACTCCGAACGGGCTCCAAATCACTACTTTTCTGCTTAACGGGTCTGCACTGTTAGCGGGTGCACTGCTGTACTGATCCGAAACCCAATAGCAAACAAATCCAAAACCCAGTAACTTTCTTCTCCTTTCCCTCTCTCTCTCTGTGCTTCCCTAATGGTTTCTCGAATCTCTGTTTCAGGTTGGTTCCAATGGGGGACGAAGGGACCAGCGACGCAATGCCGCTGAAGAGGGCGAGGACCGGAGATCTGAAGCGAGTGGCGGAGATCGTGATGGTTCTCTCGGCGATGGAGAAGATGAGAGGGGGGGGGAAGGATCCGACGACAGTGGAGAAGGCGCTGGCGGTGGAGGGAGTTAGGACGAAGGCGGTGGAGAAGGCGGAGAAGGCGCTTGCGGCGGAGGGCGGCGTTGCAGGCGGGTGAGGATGATGAAACGAAGGCGGATGTTGATCTTGACGAAGGTGACTGGTGAACTTGGAACGGACGGACTGGGGGCGTTGGCGGTGCTCGTGGGGACGTCGAGTGCTGCTGCTGTGGCGGAGGGCAGCAACGTGGTGGCGGAGGGCGACGGCGATGACGACGAGGGGATTGTCTCGGCTACTGGGGTGCTGCGGAGGCGACGGAGGAGAGGATTTGTCGGCGGCGTTGCTGGTGCGGGTGGGCGGAGGCGGCGAACTGTCGGGGCGAGGGCGGCGGAGGGCGAACTGGTGGTGCCGGAGGAAAAGGCGGAGTCGGCGGACGGAGAGCAGAGGCAGCGGTGATTCTGGCGGAGGGCGGTGGCCGGGTGGAATTGAAGGGGAGGGGGTTTGGCTAGGGTTTGGCTAGGAGGAGAGGGAGGTGCTAAAAGCTTGTGGGAGAGGGCTTGATGGGTTTTTGAGCTTTTGGGTTATTGCGGGTAGAGGAAGGAGTGGGTTTGATGGGAGATGATGTGGGTTTGCTGAGAAGATGGTGGGTGATTGGGGAAGGGGATGATGTGGAGTTGTTTGGGATTGCTGGGTTTAGTGGATGGTGAGAAATTTTGGTTTGATTTTTTTTTTTTTTCTCTCTCTCTCTCTCTCTACGGATCTGATTTTTTTTTTTTTTTTTTTTTTTCTCTTGCTAGTTGATGGAGGGTGAAGATGAGGTGGCTAGCTCAGGTGGAGGTGGAGAAAATAATTTTAGGCTCTGATACCAATTTGACGCAGGACGGAAGTGGGGGCGGCCTCCCAAACAACACTAGTTCCAAAAGCTAAGGGCTACAAAGAATGTGGTATACGAATTCTATTAGATTACTTATGTAGGACTGTTTCAAGCACAGAACAAAACCCAACCTCCTGGTTGATACAAGGTGCTTGCCATCTATTACACTAAAAATGGAACAAAGTGTCTTGAGATTTGCATATGAGTGTGCTCCAGTGTCTTCGAGGGATGTCCAAAAAAGTTTTAACACCTCTTGAAATAAGTAATATTTTCATTAAAAAACCTTAATTATAACTGCTTTTGCATTGCAAATCATTCACATATAAAGAGAACGAAAGCATAATCTTTAGCATTTACTTTTTCTAGATAACACAAATACACTTGATGTCAACTTTCCTCTGTTCTTCAGTTTCATTCTAGGTATGATCCATGGTTAACAGAGAGGAATTTAGTAGAGATGTTGGACTTCCAATGACACTGCAAAACCAATATTCGGCTGTCAGTAATATTATTCACAATGGTGAATGGCACAAGGGATTTCCTGTTCCATCTGATTTAGATATGGAATTCTATCATAGCGACTGATATTTCAGATACTTGGAACTCCTGGGTCTTGACTGCAAATTCCACTAGAGTTTACCCTTTTTTTTTTCCCAAAATGGGAGTTAACTAGAACTGATTAGCCAAACCTGAGTCATATAACACGGTTTGGGTCCAGAATCACTGCCAAAATTTGGCCCTTTGTTTACTTAGAGCACTGGAAGACTGGCTTCTGACAAGGGACAGATTAATAAATTTGGCGCAACTCAAGTACTTGTGTGATGCAATGAAGACTCTTAAATCACATTCCCATCAATTTTTTCAATGTCCTTTCTACATATATGTGGGTCTCCTCATAGATTGAAGCTTGGAATTACTGATGGAAACATTGACAGCTTTATGGAAGAAGCTTATTTGCGGAAGCAAAAATTAAATCACAGGAACGTACTGGCAAGAATTGCATTTGCAGCAGCAGGTTCGGCATTTGTGGCAGAGAGAAAAAGGCAAATTTCCCAAGATCAGTAGCAAAATGAGATTTTGATGTAGAGTCTCATATGTCATTAAGAACTTGTCAGTGGAAGATAGGTTCTATTGTAAAAGATGTTGAAGTAGCAACAGTAGAAGCTCATGATGAATATGTCCTGGATTCCCATATTCATTCTCGAATCCACCAAAGAGAAGTCATTCCAGAAGAGAGAGATTGGTTCAAATCCAATTCGTGGAGAAGGGACTAATGAGGAGAACTAGTTCGGCTTGTCCGTACACGGCTTACTATAAGAACAGAACCAGCTAAGAAAAAGCCAGACACTAGGAAACTCCAAAAGAACATCTAACTTCTGGCCTACCAGAGAAGAGAACTAACCTGCCTAAGAGGACACTGGGACTATTTGGAATCTTTCTATTGGAACTTATACATGGATACTAGGCCTATTGAAATAATTAAAAAGACTTATTCCTAACTTATTACAAATTCCAACAAATCAAGTATATCTAAAACCAATACAAATCTACATCCATATAAATTTACATCAATTTATGAGAAAAATTGTTGACAGCACAATATCTTTAAAATATTAAGTTCAATAGAAAGCATAACAAATGATGACCAAGAAGGCCAGTGTTTTAAATATCAACCAATATATTAGTATAACTCGGCCAATATTCCCATTTTTGCCCTAACCAATACGGTATGTGTGTTTTTGTACCGTTTATTATTTTGGATCGAAATGGACTGGCATATTGGCTCGAAAGCAAATTATCGAGCGATATTTTGGCTTGAAAATATCACTTAATAAGCAATAATATCATATTTTATTTCAATATGCAAAAAAACTGAATAGGTTAGTCTCATGCCCGACGCCGTGTAATACGATCCAAGTTAGCGATTTTAGCTGCAATAGTCAATGGCTATACTATATTTATTACTTCTATTTTTGTGTTTCGAAAGTTGGCATTCAATTGACATATATCTTAACGCATTTGAAAAGATTCTATAAATATCAAGTTATTTATTAGCTCAATACAAATTATTAAGATGGATATCCTTTCAAGTTAAACTTGTTTTAAAATATTTATATGATTAATACAAGTATGACATGTATGTTTATCATTCAAGAAGATGTCCCACATGACATATGATATTTAACGATAAATAATATCCAGTATAAATAAATATCCGATAATTAAAAACTGGAAAAGTCAAATGCAGCACAAAATAATGAAATTTACTAAATTTTTTCAGTCATACAAGATCTATACTAAGATTCTAGGTTTCTAACATACATATCTTCAATAAAAGGAAATTTATTTTACTGAAAATAATCCTCAAATATAACAACCAAATCCTATGAAGTTCACTTCCATCCTCGTCCTCTACTTTCCACTACTTGACTGGTGCATTGGAGATCACAAGAGATAAATATTGGACCTTATTACTATAAATTTCCTCTTGAACCATCAGATTTAATGAATCCTCATTTACTCGAACTGAATCCACAAGCTAATAGAATCCACAAGCTAATAGCCAATCTCAAAATAATATATATATATATATATATATATATATATATATATATATATATATATATATGTATATATATATATATATATATATATATATATATATATGTGTATATATATATATATATATATATATATATGTATATATATATATATATATATATATATATATGTGTATATATATATATATATATATATGTATATATATATATATATATATGTATATGTATATATATATATATGTATATATATATATATATATATTATTCTTTCTCCTCTTTTACCCGTTAAATTAGAAAACAGTACTTAGTGGAACATATAGTAGTTACAAAATAATTCATTATGATTATGAGATGATCTACACAATGCAATCGAATATAAGAAGACAGATTCTCCTCTACTTGCTATATAGCTGATAAAAATTCTCAAATGCTGTATTTGAACTGGTACACCACAGAGTTTGATGGTCTTAAAAAAAAGTCTTAAATAATCTTGAAACAACTCAACTTACACCACGAGCAAAAAGAATGGTGAATGAAAGGTAAGAACTTAGTTGGAATTAAAGGATGTACGATGAACCTAGAGGCAAACCACAAAATGGTAAAGGTATCCATCAATTCTGTTATGGTTAGATAACAAGGATTTTATCAACAAATATGTTGCCTATTATTGAATTGTTGACTATTTAACTGTAATTGGCTGTTAGGTCCTTACACTTCCGTGCCAAAGGCTTAACTATGTTAACATTAACTTGTTCAGTTTGTGAAATGGTTCTTCCCCCTTCCATCTACACAACCTTTTCTTTGCAAGGGCTGTACCGACAGACAATAAATATGCACAAACAAGAAAACTTAGCGGATAGTCAAACCTACAAAAAGGAGAATATGTTTCAAGTAGTATATACATTTCCAATCAGTTTGCAAGAAAACGCCAACATAGCTTTATGGAAGATTACAATTAAAATTGCATTTCATGACCAGTATAGACCTAAGAAGATATCTCGGATGCATATTTGATGTGTCCCTCGTTTTATGGTCTTACCAATTCAAGCCAAAACATATTTTACAGAAAATGATTGAAACTAGGGGATTGGTGATGGATGACAAAGGCAAATGTTGCCTCCAAAAATATAGCAAGCGAATAATCTGGCTCACAAAAGAGAAAAGGTTATCAAATTGGTCTTAAAGGATGTTGTTGACTCAAAGGAAAGCAACCTGGGCAGTTATTCTGCTAAAAAAAAAATAAGCACTATAAGTTAGAATCTAACTTCCTAGAGAGGCTAGCTTAAAATAGCATTAGAATATTGACGTACGACAATTACAACTTCTCAACCTTAAAATAAAGAAACCAGTGGCCGTAAACCATTCAGAGGTATTGAGTTGCTATGTTTCAAATGAAAAGCACAGCATCCCATCCTCCAGCACTAGTTTCAACTACTTGGCTAGTGTATCAGTCACTTACATGTAACCTCTCTTACATGTAATCTGATTCCTTTAAGCCTCCTCTAGAATCTATGAAGCATAGATGTTTCATAGTGAGTGTCATGTCCGTATTTAATATATGCATGATACTTACTGATACATATTGAATATACCGAAGCCGTATCAGATTTTAAAAATCCAAAAACTTGCATGTAGAACTCGTCTCCATTTTAAAAAAGTTATAGATTGCTTGTCATGGCAGTATCTGGTTTCAAAAGTCATAAATATCACATGTTGACCACTAAAGAGTCATATATTGTCTAAGAAGACTCAAAAGAAATTCTTTTCACATAAAGGGAGATAATAAACTAATAGGCTACAAAATTTTATAAAGATAGAGACTTCGAATATTTTATTAGTCCATTAATATATTTACTTGATTAGAATCTATCTCTAAATCATTAAGATTTTTGTTCTTTCTACTTCAGATATAACATGTACTAACAATTATGAGTTTTTATGGACATTAAATATATCACTTGCATAAAATACATGCATATTTCTATTGTCGTGTTTTATGTATCCTTGTATCCTAATTTTTTGGGGCTCGTCATGTCCTCATATCCATTTTGCGAGGTATTTGTATCTCGTGCCGTGTCTATACTTCATAGTCTAAAACCTTGAAAAATGGATCCTTGTTTCGTTAGAAAGAATCCTCAAGCTAATAGCCAATTCTCAAATTAATACAATCTTTCTCCACTTTTTGTATGACCCAAATTAGAGAGGCATATCTAGTGGAAAATAAAATAGTTTAGAAATAATTTATTAAACTTTAGTTGTTATGGCTATATTGACTTAATACCATTAATTAAAAGCTAAAAATTGGATAATCTAATACTCAGAAAAAGATAGTAACAGTTTTGTTGTATCGAGCTGCTGATTTTTCCATAAATATTTCATTCCTATCTATGATATGACCTATCAGACCTGTGTCCTTCAAAATTAAAATTGGTCCAAATTTGTATCCATCAACTCTGAGATGACTAATGGTTTCCAGTCCGGTTTAAACCCAGTCCCCGGACATAGAATTGGATCTATTTGCCAATATAAAGAACTCATACCTAATAAAGTCTCTTACTTCCCCAATTTAAAGCCCTAACCTTATTGACTCATGCTCCCCTACAAGCGACTCCTTTTAAAATGATACTTGCAGACCCTCTTCGATGTTCACCAAGCACTGCCGACCTTCACCTAACACTCGCCAACACTGAATTACTCTTTTACGAAACTGGACCTATGACCTATGTTGTAGATATTGACAACTAGTTTGTTTTACACAGACTGAAGGATTTCCTTTTGGTTATTGTACGCCCGAAAATTGCATCTTTGATTCCATTGCAAAATTGCTTGATTATAATGAGAATTAAGATTACAAAAAGGAAATAGGAGTCACAAGAACGGGAATATTAGTGGATTCCCTTTTCTTCGTGGGTTCGGATGGCGGTGGAGTCTTGCTGCTGCCTCCGTTGACTATCCAACTTGGAAGAGAATCTGTGAGCTCTCGAAGAAAACCCACTCCTTCTGATCTCTCTCAACTCTCTCTGAAGAATCGCTCTGCCAGCCCCAAAAGTCCCTTCTCTCGAATCCAATCTTGTATTTTATAGACTGAGAGAACTTGAAATCCGGATCGATTCGCTCCTGAAAAATCGGATCACGAAATATCAGCAACGAAAACGTAAAAATACGGAAAACAACCCGCGGGTCGGCACCTGCGGGATCGCTCCCGCGGGTGCCAACCTGCGGGAGAGATCCCGCGGGTGCGCGGTTGCATCCCGCGGGAGCTCCCGCGGGAGATCCCGCGGGTTGCATCCTGCGGGAGCTCTCCCGGGGTTGCACCCTCGGGTTTTCCCATGGTGGTTTCCATATTTATATATATATATATATATATATATATATATATATTAATTTTATTTACTTATTTTTAGTGTCTACATAACCCCCTCCAAAGTTTTTGGAATTCTTTAATTTATTTGTAATGAATTTCAAAATACTTTGGATATTTCCTTTTAATGGGATTCTCTGTACATTCGGACTTAATTTGGGTAGGAGCCAGCATTAGAATAGGAAAAGGATTTTAAATAAATACCCAAATCCTGTTTGGACTTTAATCAAACTCTGATTTTGGTCAGAACTTTGATTCCTCTTCCTATTTGAACTCCTGCTAATTCACTATAAATACCCATAGATCTCCACCTCTTTTTCTCATACTCAGAAAATCTCTCGTTCTTTTATTTTGTGCGATTACTTTCTCCTTTCCCATGGCTTCCGCAGGCACTTCGCACCCACAGGATTTAAATACTGAAGATCGACACGTGGGTGTTATCGCCGATGAGGATCGACATGCAGGTGTCATCGCCGCTGTTGATCTCTCTTCCCTGATATCAGGTAAACCAACGGTCATCCGTTTACTTTAAAATCGCTTTTCGCAATTATTACGAAAGAGATTTCGTTATGGTGTAAATAAAACACGTGTATGTAGAACCATGCATAGCTACGGAAGGATAACCACAGGGATAAAGAGAGTGGCACCGGGGTGTCCACGCACGGGTGTCCACCCACGGGTGCACCTCGCGGGTGCCCACCCGCGGGTGGCACCCCGCGGTTGGCACCCACAGGTGTCCACCCGCGGGTGGCATCCCCGGGTGCCCACCCGCGGGTGTCCACCCGCGGGTGGCCACCCCGCGGGCGACCAACCGCGGGTCGTGCCCCGCGGTGTCTACCCTGCTAAATTTTTTATTTTTTTTTGCACTTGGACTAAAGCTTCATTTTTTTCTTTTACAGTTCCGTATTCGACAGATCCTTTGTCCAAAAATCATTACTTTGGATTCTCAGGCGGTCCGAATAATCAATCTCACTTTGGATTTGATGGTCATATCTCTTTAGTTGAGGAGCGAAGTAGTGCGGATCAGCAGCAGAAAATTATTAGCTGCAACCCCCTCACCGCTCGTGAGTTGATCACGGATTCTGTCTTTGAGGGCGTAAATAGGCAGGTTTTGAAGAAATCGCAATTTCTTTTCGGGGATGCTGTCAACCAACCAGACGAAGATTTATGGGACACCACTAAGTGGTTGAGCAATGTTGGAGGTCGCCATATGTTTATTCCGGATCTGGAGCACAGCTATTCTTTATCTTATCTGCAGCGGATTTCATATTCCCGCATGATGTCTTGGCCAATTACCCGTAGCAGTCATGGTGTTGCGACAGGGAGATTTAACAGAAACGGCCCATTTGTCGACGGCCCAGCAAAGTATGTTACAGGTCTGTTGCCCGGTAGATTCGGCAAAGACTTACTTGTTGGAGAGCACCCGAAACGAGCAGACACCTTTATTAATCAATTTTCGGATGCCCATGGTCAATTCCCAGCTTATGATTTCCGCACTTCTGGATGGATTCACTCCACTTCGCGATCATGGTGGTCTCGGATGACCCATTTCATTCTGGTAAATTTCAAGACATGTTTAGAGAAGCTTGGCCTCTATCGTGCGGTGCGCAACGTGCAATTTGGTATTCCACATAGTTCTCCTTACCTCTTCTGCATACTGGAGATGTATATCTGGAGACCAATACTTTCTTCACCCCTGTTGGAGAATTGGGATTCGCACTTCACGAGATGCATGAGATTTCAGCATTATCCATAGGCGAAACCCCTTACGAGGAGTATGTCCCTAATATGAAGGAACTGCTCCGCCTCAAGGCTGTTCCTAATGCATACTCAACTTACTGGGAGTTGATGTGTCATTACAACATTTGCACTGATATCTCCAGGCCACGAAATCAAGGGGCGCGCCAGGTCCGAAATCAAGGGGTGCGCCATAAGGTATGGGCAGAATATCTATTTCAGAATCTGGAAAGATATGAGCGCAGTATCCAAGTACGGGCTGCTTGCGATATGGATACTGTCAATGAGAGGATTGGCACCTGCTTCGCAACTACATACACTGCAGAATCTGATGAAGACAGGTTCAAAGCTCAGACTGTTTTCGAAAGTTACCACTACCAAGCAGCCTCCCCCATATCAGACAATGCTATTTTTGCCGGATATCTCATATTGTAGTTGAAGCGCTGTGTAGTGCCTACTTCGTGTCGCGAAACTGTTACCGTTTATGTTATTTACCCTGCAGTCCTGTTAGTGTTCGGCCAGCCTCTGGGGTTATTGCCAGCTATGGTTTGCAGTTTGCAACGTGGCTTGAGGGATATAATTGCCCAATTTTGCAAAGTCCAACAGGCGGAAGATAAGGGCGGTAACACTATCTTCAAAACGCCTAATCCACGCATCGACCTGCCATTCACTTATCTAATGGCTTGGTTCGTATTGCATTGTCCAGAATTGATGACTTCTCCTTCATGACTTATTGATCATGCCACTCCTCATGTACAGCGTTTCGAAAATTGCTCATGGAATGGGAGGTACATGGCTAAGATCCGGCAAATCCTTGGGCGACACCAAAATTACCATATTTACCATTGTTTCCCAAAATTTCTCGGAGGAAGCTATAGTAGCCAACTTGAAGATAGTTCTGGAAATGATGGCTATACAATCTTGCCATCGGGTTGCTTCTGGTGGCTTATTAGCATCCGGCCAAGTCATCTGGTTTTTCGACAGGGTCGAATTTGCTTTATGGAGCCCTATACACCCAGTTGTTTCGCGCGTCAGTTCGGATATGATCAACTATATGTTGGCAATCCGAACTCTTATCTCCGTCGTGAGGGAAATCTTCTCGAGGGTGCGCGAGGATGGTACCATTTTGCGACGGGAGGTACAAAGGCATCTTTTACCCTTCCAAGCCAGTCGCCATCCCTCTTTGCGTCAATGGGATTCTGCAATTGGTACCATCTTTCAGATATTATCCCTGGCGACTACCAGATAAATCACTCCTTCTTAAGGCATATTGAGGCATCACATAAATCCTCGAAAAAGGGCTTGGCGCGTGAATCCCAATCCATAGGCGCCTCTCTTAGTCCTGATAGTAACGATGGCGATGGACAAAATGATACTTCTACCCCAACTTTCCCTCACGGAGGTAGATCCGCGTCGAAGCGCTCAAATCCCAGAGGAGTCAAGGTCCCTCAAAAGAAGAAGAAATTTCAGGCTCGGGTTGATAATTCGGTCCCAGGACTCACTGTTAGTCGTTCAGATCTGTCGACCACGACTCATTCAGATCCACCGACCACAAGTCATTCAGATCTGCGGACCGCGACACCTGTAGTTCCACCAATCGTTTCATCTAGAAACGACTTTCCTGTTACCACTTTGGCATTTGGGTCAGGACATTTGTCTACCACAACTTTTCCGGTCTTTTCTACCGTCACACCAACACCGACTTCTTCCAGTGAGACTGCGAGGATGTATGGTTTTGCAGCTTTCTCCACACTTAAGACACCTGCGACTGTAAATCCAGTCCCTAAAAGTGCGAATTTTGACAGGAGCGATCCAACCATCAGGGATACAGGAGTCGTGGAGCCAACGGGTACTGCATTGGACGATAGTGCACTAGATGACTTTCTGTCATCTCCCAGTGAAGCTGCTTTACCTAGCCCAGCGCCAAGACTTGTACCTTCAGGTGAACATTTTTCTTTAAAGATTGGACTTTATTCCTCCTTTTTCATCCCTCATTTTTTTTTATTTTAATACATGTGTTATGTATTTCAGGTGGCGAAGGTCCAATGACCCATGCCTCCCCGACCGCCAAATCAGACTCTTTGGACTTGGTGGATTATTCTGGTATAAGTGGGGCAATTTGTGACTTTGACGGTCTAGGCTCCGATGGAGAGTTTGATAGTGATTACTTCTATCAACCCAACACGGATAAAATTTCTCACTTACCCCTGGAGGCTTCAGAGGCGGATAGACCTGAGTGATCTGGTTCTATTTCCATAACTGCCGCCGATACAATTCTTCCAACAGGTATTTGCACACTTTCCCCACTTTGCGCAAATCTGTTTGATGATGATACCTGACCTTTTTGTTTATACCAGGTGCATCTTTAATGTCTTCTGCGGAGGCTCTAGTAAAGTCTATGAACACAGAAAGCCTTACCTTGCCGACACGCATGGTTTCATCACATTCTGATGCCATTGAATCATCGTGCGGCGCAACAACCATGCCGCTAGTGTCGGCGATCTCGACAACAAAGGTGATGACCACTCCAGCGCGAGTTGCGACTAATTTATTAGATGCGGCGGCAACTCCATTACTAGAATCTCGTATGGCACCAGTACTTCCTGCGGTCGTTCCATCATCCATACATCCTTTACCTGCAGCTTCAACAGATTCGAAGCAGAATTCGGTCTCCAGCTTTAGTCGCAACGTCAAATTCTTTCTTGAACTTTTTTATGGATGCATTGAGGAGATTCTCAACGGAGAGGATTCTCTGGAGAAGGTCCATCCTCTCATGGTGAGTCACCTAGACCATATCACTAGGATTGGAGGACCGCAGCGGGCAGCTTCTTATAGGGCTCGATGGGACGAGTTAGAAGTCCAATTGTCGTTACTCAACAGTCTGCGCCAGGCTGATCTTGTCGAGATGACAAACCAAGAAGTGGCTTGCTTACGAGCCCAAAACTTGGCTTTTCATACCGAACTGCAGCAGATATAGAACGTCAGGCCTAATTCGTCGCGGGACTCCAAGGTTCTTCAGAGAAGCTGACTTGGGACCTGACCCAGATGGAGAACGATATTGAACACTGCCGTAATTCAATAAGTCGCGAGCGGGAGATCATGGCCAAGGCTCAAGCCTCGATTACTAATCTTGAACTTGAAATTCAAAATATTTCTGGCAGAGCATCTGAGATCTCACGGCAAAAGGAACAAACCGAACATGACATCGACGTCGGCATCAGGGAGTTAGAAGAACTCCAGACTCAGGCTGCACAACAACCTCTCATGGATGAAACGGACCTGCAGAGGAAAGCTTTAGAGACAACAAGAGAGTCTCCACCGAAGGCTGCAGGAAGTGGAAGATGCTTTGAAGGTTTTATCTCAAAAGTAATTGTTATTATTACTTCTTAGTAACTGTAATAATACAGAAAGAAAGACTTTGCTGTGTACTGCTGTATTATCATTATTACTATTCTTATTTTTTTTATTTTGTTACATACGTATATGTATTTTATTCATTTAATGGATAGTGGCTCAAACTATTCAGAGACTCAGGACTTGATAGCGAGAGTCTTCAGATAAATTTACTCCTAACTGTTCAGCGACATACGGTGCGACCTATTAGGATTTGCGAACAATAGGCAGATGTATGGTGTTAACATGCCTAATAATGTCAAGCAGAGGTATAATACTAACGTGCTTATAAGATGACAAGTAGAGGTATAATGTTAACGTGCTTATAGAGTAACAAACAGAGATATAATATTAACGTGCTTATAGAATCCTAATCGTTTAGTGACGTCTAGTATGACGAATTAGGAAAAGACAGAGGTATTATTAAATATGTCTTGGGGCTCAACCTATTCAGTGGATCTAGTCATGATAGGAATGAATGAGCCGACCAAACAGAGGTAATTGTTAACGTGTTCGGTCTCAAAATTCTGACTATCAGAGGTAACTGTTAACTTGATAGGGAAAATGATTGTCGTCAGAAAAGACTCTTAACCTAACGACCTTAAAAAAAAAAAAAAATTATGTTCATCAGACGTTATAACTTTGGACTTGATGAAGTATGATTTTTATCCTTTTTTTTTTACAAAGGTGAAATCTTATCTTAATAAAGAATTGATCTAATGTAAGGTTTTTAGCAAACCCCCAGCAATCAACGGATTTGATTAATCTTTACCAACTACCGTTTGAGTTGGGCTAGCCATGCTATTCACCTCAGCATGGTGAGTTATCGAAGATTTTGTTTGGGCTTAAAGGCCAAACGTTCCTTCTTCCCTTTGCTTTAGTAGCTTTGGACAGTGATGTATCCTTACATTTAGGTAAGGATACTATCGTGACAGATTTGTCGTAGGATTTTTAGCAAACCCACAGCTATAAACGGGTTTGATTAGTTTTTACCAACTACCGTTTGAGTTGGGCTAGCCATACTATTCCCCTCGGTATGGTAAGTTGTCGAGGGTCTCGTTTGGACTTAAATGCCAAACTTTCCTCTTCCCTTTGCCTTAGCGGCGTTGGGCGATTCATACTTTTACCCCCAGTATGATGGGGTTGGCGAGAAATCTATTCTCTTCCCGTAACCTTGTCGGCGTTGGGTAATTCATACTCTTTACCCCCAGTACGATAGGGTTGGCGAGAAATTTATTCTCTTCCCGTAGCCTCGTCGGCGTTGGGTAATTCTTTTTTTTATTTTAAGAATAATATTTTTTAAGAAATTTTCTATTAATGGGTATCATCATTCGATCTCCATGTTGATTAATCAACCGGTATCTCCATTTGAGTAGACTGTTTCCACTACAAATGGGCCTTCCCATTTTGGCTGAAACTTGCCCTTAGTATTATGCGTGAGAATCATAGGACGCCTGACTGCTAGGACCAAGTCACCCACTTTAAAAGTTCGTTCGTTCACCTTTTTGTTGAAGGCCCGAGATATTCGCGCCTGATAAAGCTCGATTTGCTGTTGAGCTTTTAAGCGTTTCTCATCCCACGCTTCTAATTCCCGAAGTCGTTGGCTATGTTTTTCCTCGGTGGTCATTCTTGTAGCTAATGCCACCCGAAGAGAAGGAATCTGAATTTCTAGAGGTAGTATAGCTTCGCAGCCATACACCAAAGAAAATGGTGTACTCTTTGTCGGTGTCCTAACCATCGTGCGATAAGCCCAAAGACAAGCCCCCAATTTTTCGTCCCAATCACGCTGACTTGAAGTGACAAATTTCTGCAAAAGCTTTACAATGGTCTTGTTGAATGCTTCAGCTTGACCATTTGCGGTAGGATTATATGGAGACGAAAATATGTTTTGTATTCTGAACTTATCACAGAATTTAGTATAGGCTTTGCTAGTGAACTGAGGGTCGTTGTCACTGATGATCCGTCTAGGAACGCCAAAGAAATAAATGACGTGGTGTTTGATGAAACTGACCACATCATTCGTCTTTACTTCTCTCAAAGGGTAGCTTCTGCCCATTTCGAGAAGTAATCGGTTATAACCAGTATAAAGCGATGTCCACGAGAAGATGGCGGAGCAATGGGACCAATGATATCCATTCCCCACGTTTCGAATGGCCATATAATCGTGGTTGGATGTAGGTACTCTGCGCCCTGGTGTATGTAGTTCGCATGTACCTGACATGCATGGCATTTCTTCGCATATGCCAGGGCATCCGACATCATTGTCGGCCAGTAATAACCCATTCTCCTTATCCGGTCTCCTAATTTAGGTCCCGGCTGATGAGCACCACAGGCCCCGTCATGTGCTTCTTTGAGTACTTCTTGTGCTTCTTGTTGTGATAAGCACCGAAGTAAAACTCCACCTGGCATTTTCCGATATAAGATACTAAGCTCAGGATTGTAATAGAATTTCTCTGCTTCCTTTTTCACTTTTGCGGCTTCTTTAGGATCTTCGGGTAATATCCCGTAGAGCGCAAAATCGACGAATACGAACCGCCAATCTCTGGGCTCGAAGTTCATCCCTGACATATGGACCTCATTTGCCTCGAGAATTTCCTCAGGGCAAAGAAGCTCGCGGCTTCCAACCTCAATACTTTTGCTGGATTTAGCAGGGAGTGCTAATGTAGCAGGGAGGGACGCCAAGGCATCAGCATATGCATTCTCGTGCCGTGGCACATAGTCAATGTAAAATTCTTCGAATGAGTCGGCAAGTTTGATTGTTGCCTTGTGGTAAGGTACGAGATGCTCATGTTTAACCTCGTATTCTCCCCTCACTTTATTCACTATGAGTTTAGAATCCCCGTAGGCCTCTAAACGTCGGACCCCCAGTTGTTGGGCAAT
Organism: Dracaena cambodiana; assembly: GCA_036321105.1. Classification (NCBI taxonomy): domain Eukaryota; kingdom Viridiplantae; phylum Streptophyta; class Magnoliopsida; order Asparagales; family Asparagaceae; genus Dracaena; species Dracaena cambodiana. Next base: position 14,998,996 of record JAYEPQ010000011.1, on the reverse strand, counting down.
TCGCAGTCCCGTTAATAATGCATTGTACTCGGACACATTATTAGAACAGGACTGAGTTAATGAATATCCTCAGGGAATCACATGATTTTGGAGAGATATTAGAACCACCCCACTCCAGCAGAGTTCTTTCTAGCTGCTCTATCAAAGAACAGCTGCCAAATCGGTTCTTTAGAGACCATATTGGCTTCTGCTATCTCATCTGGAATATCCTCATAAAGTTTCGAGGATTGCGGGACAGGATGCTCTGCTAAAAAATTAGCAATCGCTTGTCCCTTGATCGCCTTTTGTGGTATAAATCGCATGTCATATTGCGATAGGAGGATTGACCAATTAGCTAATCTGCAGTTGAGTGACCCAGGCTTGGTCATGAGCACTCTCAGAGGATTTACCCAGGAAATCACATGGATTGTTTGGCCTACTAGGTAATGTCGCATTTTCTGAACTGCGAACACCAGAGCCAAGTATTCCTTCTCTACTGGAGTATACCGATGTTCGGTACCTACTATAGTTCTACTAAGGTAGTAAATAGCTTGTTCATGGCCGGAGTCATTAGTTTGGGCTAACAAGGCGCCAAGTGAATGGTCCATTACCCGAACGTATATCAAGAATGGTTTTCCCGATATAGGGGCTACCAACACCGGAGGCTTTGTGAGGTACTTCTTGAGATCTTCAAAGGCTTGTTGACAAGCTTCATCCCAAACGAATAACACCCCTTTCTTTGTTAGTCTGGTAAAAAGTTGGCATCGCCCTGAAAAATTGGCGATAAATCTCCGGATGTATGCTAGTCTCCCTTGTAATCCGCGAAGTTCTTTAATGTTTCTTGGTGGCTGCATTTCTTGAATTGCTTTTACCATTTCCGGGTCTAAATAAATACCCTTGGATGTAACAACGAAACCAAGAAATTTGCCACTAGAAACACCGAGAAAGGATTTAGTTGGATTCATTTTTAATTGGTGTTTTCTCAAAATATCAAACACCGCTTTCAGATCCCGGAGATGATCGTCTTTATTACGACTCTTGACAGCCAAGTCATCCACGTAACACTCTACCGTTTTACGGAGATGCTCGCAGAAAATTGTGCTCATAGCCCGAAGATAAGTTGCACCTGCATTCTTCAGACCGAATGGTATGACCGTATAACAGTACACACCTAACGGTGTCCTGAATGCAGTATATTTTTCATCTTCCGGACACATTTTGATTTGATTGTACCCGGAGAATCCATCCATGAAAGACATTCTTTCAAACCCGCAAGTGTTGTCAATCATGACATCCGTTATTGGAAGTGGAAATTCATCTTTAGGACAAGCTGCATTGAGATCTCGAAAATCGATGCAGATTCGGATTTTTCCATTCTTCTTGGGAACCGGAACGATGTTCGCTACCCAATCAGGATGTTCTTCTCGGATGAAGCCGGATTGTATAAGCTTTTTCACCTCATCTTCGATTGATTCCATTAGCTCTGGACGGAACCTTCTCTGTTGTTGTTTTACTGGTTTCACATCTGACTTAATATTAAGTCGATGCATAGCAACTTGAGGATCTAAACCCGGCATGTCTTCATAATTCCAGGCAAAGACATCTATGTATTCTCGGACGAGAGTCACGAGGTCATCTCTTTCATTAGGAGATAAACTCTCGCTTATAAATATGAGTTTAGGATTGGTTTCATCACGCATATTTATTTGGACCACCTTATCCTCAGTAGGAGGTTCACGTTGCTCAAAGCACATGTTCCACTAGGCATCAAGATGCTTTACTAGTGCTTCATCTTCTATAAGGGTCAATTCATCGTTTTCATCTAGGGCTGGACTGACAGATATCATGTTTACTGTCATCTCTCTGAATAATGCTCCCAGGTTGATATCTGAATCGTAATCAGAATCTTCCACATTCTGGCAGGTCATATCTTCGATATCCGAAGGATCGGGTGTTGTGACGTATCCCAACCCCCTGCCGGTTTTGTGATAATAATCCGGTTCTTTTCCTTTGGGTACGAATGAGGGAAGCAAATCTCGACATCCCTTACCAAAGTTTAATCTGGATTTATTAATAAAATCATATCCCATTTTTACCATCATCCGGAATGATTTTAGTCCATAATGATAGAATTGAGGGGCTTCCTGAGCCTCACTCTCACTATCACTGGATGAGGCTATATGTGATTTAATTCTTCCAAAAAGAATAGATTTTTTATCTGGTCAATGGGCCGGTACTTCGAACACCGCCCCATCTACGTTTTCTATATTAGATTGTAACATCATTGATGATTTAATTGGCATGTGCATGGTTGCTAAAGTCTCGAATACTGAGAGACTATCTGCATCCGTGCTAGTAGCCGAAGGTATAGAATCAGTAGAAATACCAGACAAATAAGCAAAGTTTAGATTCTCATTTATTTCCTACTCGCCTTCATTACTGGCGGTGTCATTTACATCCAAATCATCAAGATCAATTACAAGAGGTTCAAAGCCTTCATTGGCAATAAACACCCCTGACTCAGTATCAGCCTCATTCCCATTGTCACATTCATCGTGCAGTGGGGGGTCGACCTCAGCACTTTCAACATACAAAAGGGCATCTACGAAGTAGTTTTCGACACCCTTGAATGGCTGTTTGTCAGCAATCAAAGTATGCACTTCTCCGTCTTCATCCACGTACTTCATACATTGGTGCAGGGTGGATGAGACGATCATATTAGCATGAATCCATGGTCGTCCTAAGAGAATGTTATATGAAGTGTCTGCTTCGATCATGTAACAGGTCACCTCACTTTTAAGGTCTCCGATCTGGCATCTGAGCCTGATCTTACCCAGAGGATGACTGCCATTCGCATTGAAGCAAAAAATGACAGTATTAGTTGGTGTCAGTTTGTAGGGAGGGATTCCAAGAAACTGCATAAGCCTCCGTGGCACAATACTCAAGGCAGAACCCGGATCAATCTGGATTAGACCGATTTCCGCTGAGCCAATATACCCGGTATAGTACAGAGGCCTGTTGTGCTTGATATTCTTCAGTTGCATATCCTCTGGTGTAAAAGTAATATAAGGGGCATGCCTCGACACTGAATTGCAGTGTGGGCATGCTTCCTCAATCTCTTCTGGGAGATGGGCTAAGAAAACTTCAGATTCCGCTAGGGCTTCGCTTAGTGCATCTCTTGTAGACTTGGACAGGCGTAATAACTCATACAGAGTTATTCTTGCAGGTATATTTGCCAACTGTGCCATGACATCAAATTGATAAGAAGAACTTTGCTCTTCAGGAGCGTCTTTCCGTAGTGCCCGGTTGTATCTGAGCTCCTTTTGTTTTCCCTTGTCGGGAATCTGCTTGGTAGTTCCTTCATTAGTCTCCTTGGTTGGCTTAGAGGGGCCAGGTTCCGTGTTTGAGAGATCCTTCAAGTATTGTTTTCCAGATCTGGTTCCAGAAGGTGGTGCAGGTTCATTCTCTACTGCCAGAGCTGTCACCTCCGATTCAGATTCTGTCAACAACGGAATGTCATCTGCATCCTTCTCAATGGTTGCTGAGACGGCATTGCATATGCGCTTCTTTCCCTTTGTTTCAGTTCTCTTTTTAGTCTTGACGGTTGTCCACTGTTCATCTTCAAGAATGCCCGGGTGCACCCAAAGGACCTCCTGTTTCTCTGTTGTGAAATGGACTAACCCTTTTTTCTGCTGATTATGGGGGTCCAAATTAACCACCCTGAGCTCACCCTTCGGAATAGGTTGAGCCCAAGTGGTACCTCCAGACCACCCACTGTAAATGTGGCCGAATTAGCTGTTACTCTTTTTTGTTCAGCTTTGAGCTGAACTGCTCCAGCATCAATTAGTGCCTGAATCTTGTCTTTTAAAATGAAATAGTTTTTAGTTGGGTGACCTACGATCTGATGGTATAAGCAGTAGTTCGGATCATTGGTCTTTCCAACCTCTTCAGGCCTCTTGCTCTCTGGCAACTTGAGCATGTTGCGCTTAGTGAGCAAATTGAACATTGTAACAGTATGTTCATCCTTGAATGAATACTGTTTTTGTGGCCTGGGTGAACTCGCTGTGTTGCTTTTAGCCGTCCTTTATTTTGGCTTGGATGTATTCTCCACCGCCATTATGTCTTTCCCTCTGGAACGGAGGAAATGAGATGCTGGTTTATTCAAGGTGACTCTTCTCGCAGATTGTTGTTGCTCTTCAAGGAGCCGGAGTATGTCTTCGGCCTGCTCACCTTACTTGAGTAAGTCTCTCCAAGATTTGGATTCAACCGAACCCATTTTGACTAAGACATCAGTCAATAAGTTATGTCTGCAAGTCTCCACGAGGGTCTCCTGTGTCATGCCATGCGGACACCGCATGGAAAGCTCTCGAAACCGCTCGACAAAAGTTTTTACTGTCTCGCCCTCTCCCTGCTTTGCTGCTAGCAAGGATGGTACCGAGACCTCAGTATCGTTTTAGAAAAATCGGGCAAAGAACTCACGTTCTACATCGGCCCATGATTTAATCGTTCCTTGGGGTAGTTGCATAAACCAGGTAAATGCGGGTCCTTGTAAGGTACTCGCAAATATCTTGGTCAATATTGGATCATGCCCTATTAAATGCCCTGTCTGTGACAGGAAGTAGAAGATATATTGCTGTGGAGAGCCTTTCCCATCAAACGATTGAAGGTTTAACGGTTTGCAATTTACAGGGTAGGGTGTAGTCTCCCATTCTATAGGATAGGGACGCACTATCCCTACTTCTTGCAACTTTTTCCGGTGAAGAAGAGCCTGTAGCTGGTTTTTCATCTTCTCCATTTTCTCCACCTGAGGGTTAATAACCACTTTTACTCTTTCTTTTTCTCCTAACTGAGAAGGAACTTCTTCGTAGTCATCTTCGCTATCTTCCTCTATGCGGACATGTTGTTCCTCTTCATGCCGTTTAGCGGATGACGAGGATTGGCCCTTCTTCGTTTGGGTCAGCAACTGAGTTAAGAGTTGCTTCATCTCTTCCATGGTCTCTTCTTGCTGTTTGAGACGTTCTTGTCTTTCCAGCCTTCTAGAAACCTCTTCTGGAAGATCGGCCATGTTTACTGCAGCCTCTGATCCTCTGTTCGAATCAGAGTAAGACGAAGATACAACAGCAGAATATCTGTCTTCCTCTTCATCAGATCCTTCAGCCAATTTCTTATAATTTAGTGGTATGGCGACTCCTCTCCTAGCCCGAGTGTGTTGATACACGCCCTCTGGCTCGATAGACACTCCCTTTAATTTGGAAGTGAACTCTTTCTCTGAGGAGTCATTGTCGGCAATCCTTTTGCCTTTACTGACCATATGGGATGAAATGGCAGGCAAATCATCCCCAGAGCATATCTTTTTTACTATCCGCCTTCTCTTTGGCTCCGTAATCCGCTCAAAAACGGATGGTCTTGACTCACATCTGCAGTTTGACAGAACGACTGAGATCAACCGTTCACAATGGCAGTGAGAAGTGGATTGGGATGTGCTCCTCTTTTGAGTAAGATACTCTCTCAAATCCTGAGACATGTTCCCATTTAGTTTTACACTTGGACGCCTCTTGCGTCGCAAGTTCTGTTCATAATACTGGTTGGTTTGTAATATCTCAGGGCTGAGAATTTCCTCAGTATCAACACAATCTTCTTTATGAAGTCTTTTAGAGTGTGTGCTGGCTTGCGCAGTTGCACGGGCCCCGCACGCATCTGACTTTTTCTTCGGAATATGATCATCTGAAGAGAAACTTGGTGAGCGCATGAGCACATCTTTATATTTGTTTGCAGAGGAATGGGATGGTACCCCTGAGAGAGTAACCAAAAAGTTAGGTATATACTGTGTGCTCACTGCGCGTGTGCCTGAATAGACACCAAAACCAACCCTTGATTTTTCCTGCAGAGTGCAACCCACGGGTTGCAACCTGCGGTGTGCAACCCGCGGTTGAAATTGCGGATTTGCACCCGCGGTTGCAAGCCCGGGGTTGCCCCCGTGGGGTGCAACCCGCGGTTGGAACCGCGGGTGCAAGCAACTCCGAGGTTCCTCCTGTGCGGTGCAACCTGCAGTTCTGCCTGCGGATTTCCATTTTTGGAATTTTTCTTTTCCGATGTTGCCTGTGTCAGGATTGTTTCCTGGACTGGATTTTCTGACTGTAATTTTCCAGAGGCACTGTTGAGGCGGGCCCGTTGGGCTTTACGCCTTAGGTTTCTTTTCTGAAAGCGGGTGAGAGTTTGGTTCATCTTAGGAGTAGGCGATGACGCCACATATTTTCTGACAGAGTCAGTTTTAATGGGCGATGACGCCTCATAAGTTTTAATAGGCAATGATGCCTTTTTCTTTTCAGTGGGCGATGACGCCTCACCTTTGTTCATCATAGCCCGGCGATGACGCCTGGGCTCCGAATCAGAGGAAGAGAGAAATTCCTCGTATTTTTGCTGATCGACTTCTACGATCAGCGTTTCGACAACAGATCCGATGGGCAGCAAGTCGGACTGCGCCACAACATTCTCTGTAATGAACAGAGAGGCTCCCACTGTGGTCGCTAGTTCTTGTACGCCCGAAAATTGCATTTTTGATTCCATTGCAAAATTGCTTGATTACAATGAGAATTAAGATTACAAAAAGGAAATAGGAGTCACAAGAACGGGAATATTAGTGGATTCCTTTTTCTTCGTGGGTTCGGGTGGCGGTGGAGTCTTGCTGCTGCCTCCATTGACTATCCAACTTGGAAGGGGATCTGTGAGCTCTCGAAGAAAACCCACTCCTTCTGATCTCTCTCAACTCTCTCTGAAGAATCGCTCTGCCAGCCCCAAAAGTCCCTTCTCTCGAATCCAATCTTGTATTTTATAGACTGAGAGGACTTGAAATCCGGATCGATTCGCTCCTGAAAAATCGGATCACGAAATATCAGCAACGAAAACGAAAAAAATACGAAAAACAACCCGCGGGTTGGCACCTGCGGGATCGCTCCCGCGGGTGCCAACCTGCGGGAGCTCCCGCGGATTGGCACCCGCAGGATCTCTCCCGCGGGTTGCATCCCGCGGGAGCTACCGCGGGAGTCTCCTGCGGGTAGCAACCCGCGGGAGCTCTCCCGGGGTTGCACCCTCGGGTTTTCCCATGGTGGTTTCCATATTTATATATATATATATATATTTTAATTTTATTTACTTATTTTTAGTGTCTACAGTTATTTATTGTGAAACTTGTTTTATACTTTAATATTTGCCCATACTTAAATGTTATTGCATAATTATTTATTGCACATTGGCCACTATATCTTATAAGACATGATATGGTATAAGTGACATGATACATGGCAAAAACAAATACATGATAAATATCCTAATTCGACAACTTTGGCCAAAACATAGAACAGTTAGCCTCTAGAAGATGTCACAATCAAATTGTCATTATCTGGATAAAGTAATGGAAAATGCTTATTTAAAGTTGTTTTGGTGGGTGACAACTCAAATCCAAATGGTACTTATTGATTGGTGGATCACATCTTTCATGGTAAAGGTAAACTTGTTTGCAGATAAACCAAATGCTTTTTCTCTTTATTAGTTATTACCATGATAGGAAAGGAAAGGCATTCCATTAAGTACTATTATCTAAACTTGTCCCCAACTCTCCCCAAACCTCATATTGTGGCATAAAAAATAGTTATTATCATTGTATAAGATTTTAAAGAAAGAATTTCGATAGAAAACTTGAGACAGAAAAGCCAATCCTTACCTCTCATGCCAAACATGAGCATGGCCAGCCTCTAATGGTGTGTTAGGATCTATGCAGCACCATTTGTGGGCCCATTTCTCAGCTTGGCCAGAAGCATCATAACGTTCCCACCATTTTTCATGCCACTCACCACCATGGCCATTCTTTCCCCACTTGTCTGCAGTTTTTTCCATACGCATCAATCCTGTGCTTAGGTCCTGAGAAAATTAAGATTGATATGCTGTAGTCAGAGTCTTTTAAACCAGGATCTAAGTGTCGGCCAATATTATACGTATAGTGAATATCATATCTGATACCTAGGTATCTGATACGATATAAACCCTATAATGTCAGTATTGATATTGAAAATATTGCCCATATACTATCTATATTTCCATTATAGTTGAATTCTAATACCATGAGCCATACGCCAATACCGACACTATATTTTAAAACTTTTTTGGTTTTCTATTAACAAAAAACTTGCAACACTGGTATCAACAAATTATCAGAAAAGATCAACTAGAATGCAACATATCATATAAAGGTCAAGCAAATTATTTCCGTCAGGAAGCTGCCACCTGCCAATGCTATTTAGTGATGAGTCACTAATGGATCATTTTCACATGTTTACCTTAAAAATAAGAACAGATCAACAAACAGACGTACATCGTAGCATTTTTTTTTCCTCCTTAAAAATTACCCATCAACATCATATTACATAAAGGCTAAAGGAAATACCTCTTCAGCACGCTGCCAATACTATTAAGGGATAAGCCACTAATTGATTGTTACTTCACATATTTACATTAAAAACAAGAACAGATCAACAAGCAGATATACTGTATTGTTTTTCCTTAAAAAAAATTACCATCAAGGTCATATTACTGGACAGTAATCTTTCCCAAGTTGAATGAACCAAGGATCAAGTATGGGAATGAGAATGATGCCATGCCAATAGTAGATACAGAGTTAGTAGGTTACCGTACAATTGTGTCTTTGCAACTTGAGGAATGCTTTCTATAAGCTAAAGATTTTAAAAATAATACAACAATAATTAAATTAATATAAAGATAAGAAGTGTCATGATTAATTCTATTATCTGCCAATTTTAAGAATCTAGGGAAAGGGGTTTTGGTGATGGATATGCTGGCAGTTAAAGTATTGTAGATAAAATATAGTGTCAAGAGCATAAAATAATTTTAGGTCAAATGATGAATTAGACTTAACCTGCCACATCGCTTCTTTCCAATATTCACGCCAAACATTTCCAGCTGCATCACGTCCAGATTTCTCAGAGCCAAGCTCCTTGTAATCAAACTGATCGGAGGCCTCCCAGAACTTGTCCTGCCACTCGACAACCTCATCAGCACTGACTCCTCGAATCAATGTCCACTTGCAAACTATTCCATCTGGCCTCTGTTCTATACCTGTCTCTCTCCACCACTTGGAACCATCCGGATTTACTCCATATGACGAAGTTTCATCACTCTTACCTAGGGCTTCAGCAGCCTCTTCTGCGTTTCTGGAAAATAACATGACAAGTTGATGTTCTTCATCTGATTTTATTGAGGGATCCAAAGAGGAAGTCTCTTTCTGCACTTTCTCGACTTCCACAAGTGATTGAAGAGGTGGAAGAGGAGGTGTATGGTTGTTTTTACTCTGCGAGCTCTCAAAGGGCAGAGGTAAAATATCTGCAGATTTCTCTTTCTCTAGCACTAGATTAGATGGATGTGGATATGGACTTGATTTCTTTGCTGGCTGCAGGCTATGGGCATTATTAATTGATTTGCTTTGACTCTCTCGTGGAGGAGACCATGACCAGAAGTCAGGACCAGGAGTTCCGGCAATTGTACCTCTTGATTGATGAGGTAAAGAACTTGACCCCTGCAAGCCTGGCAAAGTTGATGAAGAGCAATGTTAGAAACATGTGAAACTCTCTCACTGAAAATTTATCCAATACAACAATTATGCAGAAAGGTTAGCGCAAAAGTAGAGAAGAGCAACCAGATTTATCATAAACTTTCCAAACATACTTTAGGAAGAAGAAGAATGCTCAGTTACTTGGTGATCTCTTCTAAAAAGATATGGAAAAGACATTTTTCGCCCTTAATTACAGCATTTGCAAGAAGAAACAGACCTAACATAAATAGTCATTGCCTATGAAAGAAAGCTTCAAAGCCCGAACAAATGTTAGCATATGTATAGTAACTCAAACTCTTTAGTACGCAAGAAGAATCTACTGTTTTTCCCCATCACGTGGTTGATGCCTTCATTTGGATGGCATGACCTCTTACTATTGAAAACTTAAGCCCATACCCCCCACATTAGTCCGTTTGCGTATATATTGAAAAGTCAACAGAATCTGGAAAAACATAAGCAAAATATGCAACAACAAGGACTATATGCCTAAAACAGAATAATTTCAGAAAGAGAATTATATTCAACATTTTAGGCAAAGATAAAGAAAAGAGACCCAAAAAAAAAAAACAAACTATCCCCACACCCAACAGAGAAAAAAAATGAAACATGGAAAAGAATACTCTTCAATTATTCTGAATATTCATTCAGCAGAGGAAGTCTTGAACTCATCCATTCAAAGAGAATTCAAAAAGGTAACTATAAACTATTCACAGCATGGGCTTCACTGCACCCAAAATACATGGATTTAGAAGTTCACTTAGAATTACCTTTTAAAAGAAGTTAGGTTCCTGTAAACTACTTCATGTTGATGAATTTTACTCAATCTATGTGATCAACTAACAAACCTAATAACTATAGAAGGAAGTACAATGGCATTGCAATCTGCCAGTCTGGAATTGCTTTTTTTTTTTGGGGGGATAAAACTGCGAAACATAAGCCCCAGCATTCCATTAAAAAGATGTTAACAGGACATTCTCTGGATAATAAAAAATAAAAGAATACAAAAAAGGATGATTCTTCTCGAATGCGTGTTGTTGGTGCATCCATCTCGATGTTGTCACTGATAGCTGACTGAAGACTTGTGCCTGAATTCAACCACTCTTTGGACACCAAAACTTGCCGAAGTTAGAGCTCAATCCTCCTTGTTGGAATTGAAGTTCCATCCTCCTTCCTCGCAACATATAGTGGAATCCACCATGGGAACACACCCCATCCTGCTTCAATCTCCACCATACACCACAACAATTCCTACTGACGCTCATATGGTGGATGTCATTCTCTGCATCACACTCGCCACTGCCCCATATACGTGATTGTGCCGTCTACATCAAAATGCATGAGGCTAGAGTCTCACCTCTGGCCATTTCATGCAGCCATCCGATATCCAAACCATGTCTTCATCTAACTGCACAAATTTCGTTGGATTTGAATTTAAAATTTGAGATTTTGAATCAACTTAATCTCGCCTCCCATCAGGAACTTCCCTCATGATCGATAAATTCCGTCAATATCGGATCAATGACTAACAATGGCCTTTTCGAGGATACCTAATACCTTGCCGACCACCCACACCACGCCCCACTTGATGACTGGTCAAGCCAGTACAAATCGAGACATCAAATCCATCCCAATAGTTCGGGTTAGAAAATTAACTTTAGTATGCATTGAACCACACATCAAAATCTCAATGAACCTTTAGCACCTACTAGAGCTAGTTGGGAACATCATGCGCCCACTGATGGACGGCAAGCAGTGTGAAAGTTGTCCCTCTTCAACCACCTCTTGATTGCCTAGGCACCTTAATGCGATTGTCAAGTGATCTCGCCCTTCGATGCCGCCTCTTCTCCATCGACCTCTATGACACCCCAAATCACACTGGTGGGCCCCGATGTGTATCCCAATAATGGATAGGGTGTTATCGACAGGTACTCTTAATATCGGAATACATGAGCTCATTTTTTTTATTTTCAAACAATCACGGGTAAGAGATATGGAAGCGCGCAAATATGAGATGTAAATCACATGTCAGAATCTATCTGCTACAACATCACAAGTATGAATGCAGCCATATCTAAAAACAGATATATGGGAAAGATAAACAGTATGTACATCAAAAGATTGCTCATGTAGAGTCAAATACAGTATCAGAATAGAGCAACATAAGTAATGAATATATACAAGAGTGTTCGGATACCACAGACAGAACTAAGATACAGGATACGTATACACATACAAACCAAATTGATATATACGCAAAAGGGATGAAAATCCTATGAGATGATGGCTACTGCTGAAAATATGAATCCTTGAGAGGTTCGTCCTCCACCTCTACTACCGCTGTCTTGGCTAGTTGGGGTGTGACATCCCGTGGATCAAAACCCAAACAAGAATACAAATCCAGACTCATACTATGCTATAGGAACCATGTAGTATAGCATGCTAGTAGAAACAATATAAAAGATGCATGTGAATGCATCATGAAGTACAGAGTATGCAAAATATAATTTGAATCATGAATTATATGGTATGCAAAATGTAACATGATTAAAATATGTTAAATATAACATGAATCATGATATACATAATGTTAGCAACAAGGTATGCCAAATCTAAAAAGAATCATGTGGTACATGATATACATAATATAACATGAATCATGGGGTATATGATATATCAATGTTTAAAAATAGTGATAGCGTAACGTTTTACCTCTGTTAGATTATGTCGCATATAGCGTAACACATAATTTAGATTATGCAATTTCCTTTTTATTTAATAAAAATAAATATAAAACTATATAAAATAATTTTAAAAAATTAAAAATTAACTTAAAATTTCTAAGAAAAGAATATAAAATCATTTTATAATACATAATCTATTGTAATTTTATATTAAGTTTTACAATAATTTTTACATTTATCGTCATAAAATATATTAAGTCTGCAATCGTAATTCCAGTCATCATATAAACAAGAAGAAGTTTTTAATTTTTATTTCAATTTCAATTATTATTATTATTGTAATTTATATTTTATAATATTTAATTTATCTTATTTATAATTATTGATTTCAGTTCAGTTAAAAATTCAATAGAATCAACAAGTTAAATATTTCAGCAACTTGGAGAGGAATTACAACAAGTAACAGAGAAACAATTGCAAATTAGTAAGTTAGCAATTCCATATGCAATTACACAAGGCAACAACTAATTAAATAAGAAAATTACTGCAATTCACTAATAATCAAAATAATAATCAACAATTATATAGAAATTACTAAAAAACAATTATAAATAACATAACATAACGTAATTTAACGTAACGTTACTAATATAATGTAAAATAATATAAAAACAAATTGTTATGGTACACTGAGTTATTTTCAATTGTTACATAGCATTAGGGTTCCATTAGGTTCTATAATGCAATATAACGGGCTTCATAGCGTATTATTTTCAATATTGTGATATATAATATAACATTATCATACATATGCGCTATAAAGTACAAATATGCATAAAAAAACATGAATTATGAAGCAAATGGTATATGTAACATAATATGATCAAGCAAATGGATGCAAATTCTTAGTTTGGAACTGAATGGTGGGATTTCACGTATTCTAAAAATGTACCATGCATGTCCAGTACCACAATCCTAAAACCGATCACATACGAATAGGTGCACTGGCTAGCAAACAAGTACTGAATATCCCGTGCATATCCGGGATCACAGTCACAAATATCAGTCTCTACATAGCCTGGATAACTGCCGCTAGGCAATCAAATACTGAATATCCCGAGCATAAACGGGATCACGGCCACAAACCCTATTTCCACACAAACCGGACACCTCTAGGCAAACAAATACAAGATATCCCATGCATAAACGGGATCACGGCCACAAACCCGATCTCCACACTAACCGGACGTTGCTAGACATACAAGTACAGGATATCCCGTGCATAACTGGGATCACAGTCTCAAGTACCGGTCCTCATTCGAATCGGATGACGTCCCACTAAGGACACAAGAAACAAGATAAGTAAGAAACCGATAGTACCAGTACATAGATCGGCAGATGCATCCAAACAAGACAAGAACTTTAACAATACATATTTTGTTCCACCATTTATTTCCCTATACATAGAATGCAGTAAATGCTAATGCAGTAAATGCTAAGTATTAATGTGACATATGCAATAAGAGTACATATATCAATAGCGAGGTGAATATGAAACAACACGCACAACAGATTGGTAAGTACAAGAGTAATACTGGCAAGTACAAGAGTTACAGGATAAGAGTAATACTGGCAGGTACAAGAGTTACAAGACATGGCATGCACGAGTTTAAATTTTCAAGTAAGAATAACGTATACAAATAATAACATACAAAAATAAACATGTGTGTATGTGTATGTCATGTTTTGAATCAAGAAGTATATGCATGAAAATTGCATGTATGCCTAGATATTAGCTATGGCAGATCTGAATTCACCATGTACAGGTAATAAAAAGAGTGACTGAACATGTGTATATGGGTATTATATCATAAATCAAGATATACATGCACGGATATAACATATATGGCTATATTGCTGCAACTCAATGAACAAGTCAGATTTATAGGTCTTGTTTGACTAGCACAAAATGGAATTATAAGCTAATTTGTACAGTTGCAGAGAATTAAATCCTTTCCGATGAATCTTAAATGAGATTAATTGGAGCTAGAACAAAAGTCATTTATTTACCATGGATCTATTACTATGGACTCAGCACATAAGCAAGGGAACTTCCAAGTTTGATTTAACAAAGATAAAAACTAAAATAGAATATAAGATTTTGGACAGCTGTAGATAATTCAATTAGCTATCCAATGAAACTTGACTGAGCTCAGTCGGAGTTCTAAATAAAAAATTATGGCTAATTTACCATGGATCTATTGTTGCAGTGTTGCTGACCTGGTACATAGCTATGGCAAAACCTCCATGCTATTTTTGATAGGTAGATGGCTAAATTAGAATTATTTATAGTTGGAAGAATTGTAGTTTAATGAATCATCTATCTAATGGCACTAAAATGAGATCAATCGGCGTTAAGATGCAAAAGTTATAACAGTTCTAAGATGAATTGCACAGCGATATGTCATGTGCATGTATAACATGCAGGGGATGATTCGGGCAATGAAACTCAAGCTGCATGCAAGCTTGGACATTCATAATCATGAATTTTAGTTAATAATACATCTGACATCACATGAAAAGAAATTACATTAAGAAATTGCAAGTTTGAAGGGTTTGAGAGTGTATTCTTGCCTCTTGTTAAATCAAAATAGGAAATGAACCAATATTGATGAGATTGTTTCTCAAAAGTGGAGAAAACTCCAACAATCTCTCTAGGGAACAAGCACAGGTGCTAGAGATGGTTTCTCCACATTGGTGGTGAAGTTTTGAGTTGATTTGAAGAGATTAAAACTCAAGAAGAAATCTTTCTTGGCCATATAGTGATTTTTCAGCCCATTATCAGATTGAATATTTGGCAATTTATTTGAGTAAAATGGAAAAGGAATTAGGGTTCGAGGTCTAAAGAGAAAATGAAGAGGAACTCGAGACGAAGAAATTTTATTTTTTCAGATTTTTCTGAATTTATTTGATGAGTCAAACTGCTGCTGGAATATAGGTACGCAGTCATGTTAAAAATCTTTAAATTTCATCTTATTTACAAAATTGTCAATGGATCTGTTTCAACTCAAATTTGGTCAACAAAGACTGCAAGGCTTCTGAAGATAAATTTGGAATTTGTGTAAGGGTAAAATTAGAATATTTGATTTAATTTGATTATTTTAATAGGGTATTTGTCCGAAAATAAGCCGATACTGAATAATTCAAGAAAAATATGAAAAAAATCTAAAATAATAAAATAAGAGGATCCTACTCTGCGGAATTTGGAATTGAAGACTATATTGAAAGATATAACTTAATTTACTCAATATCCAATCGTATCAGTATCCATACTTCCAAACTGATAGGAATGATACGAAATAAATTGATAGACAGGCTTAATGATTAGGGGCGTTACAACCTCATTGCTGCTAACATCACAATTGAGGTCTTTGCGATGCATGTCACAGGCAAATTTCAATTTGAATTTAACATTTGAAAAATGGCATGTCATAGATGCATTTCGAAAAAATTTGTCTATAGTCCTGCTCTTCTATCTTCCTTGAACTGTGCAATTGCAATAAATAGATGTTTGCTGTCAATTACTTTCTTACTCATCTCTGCTAGAGCATGAGATGCATCTTCAGGAGATGAGAAAACAAATCCGGATCCTATACTGGTACCATGGGAATCTGGTATAACTTTGTAGGATATTTACAATTTCCTAAGTTTGTCATCTCCAATAGTGTCATCCATGTTCTTCAAGTACAAGTTACTCCTTTGATGCTTGTTAGCACCCTTAACACCCTAATCAAATATCTCTTTCTCCCTACCCGAGCAGCATCATCTGGGTTATCAAAATTAAGAAACCCAAAACATTTGGATTTCCCACATCTCCTCTTGATCTCCCTTCCAAAGGACACGAGAGTTTTTTTTATCTGATCACTCAACAACTGAATTGGCGAGAAAAAACACCAAGCTACCATCTTTCACTTGTTTTAGGTTGGATTTAACTAGATTCAACACATTCCAATAATCTTCTCCAATATATTTCAATAATCTTCTACTTGTTTCTACAAAGGGCTCAAAGGAACAACATTCTCTCTCTTGGTAGAGAGAAGCCAAGAGAGAAGAGCCTTGGGAAACACACGTAGAGAGAAGTATCATCACCACCCAGCTTCAGCGGACTCTGGCCAACCCGGAAGAATACAGGCCAGTCATGCCTTGTAGAAAAGGGGATGACTTTGACCATGAAACAGTCGAAAACGCCCCAATTTCGAGCCATACGAGCAGTAACACCTCTTAGACTTCTTTTGGATGATGCCTTCATTTAGCAACAATCGAAGAACTCCGGATAGTCTGGAATTGTTGAAAGTAACCTGTATGAAGAATATTAATTGGAAGAAGCATTTACGCCATAAAGATAAACTGGATCCTGATCCTGGAAATCCTTTATTTTACGTATCAATATTACAAAGTCTTTAGGTTTCTTATGCTAGAAAAATATCCTAAGGTCTCTGAAATAGTCTAAATGTAAAATAAATAGTATGAACCACTGAGATTGAACAATTATCTCTACCAAAAATATTGAGATACTCTGTATTCCTTGATATTAGTAAAAAGAGCACCTATGAAAAATAAGTTTGTTGCATCCTCAACTTTACAGCATTCTATATTTTTCCCTACAGCACGAGGGAATGGCTACTTGCCTCAACTATATAGCATTCCGCTGAATTATCTTCCTTGTAGCACCAGAAGACAGCAATTTGCAAATCATCTGGAAGAGCAATATAGAGAAATCTAATGCAGTCAAAATAAATTGATACTCTTAACCATCAGACATTTCAACATTATTTTGCTGTCACATAACCATTTCTTGACATTCCAGAAAATACATTTAAAAACAACCTCATTTTATGATGCTAATAAATTTGAGACGTTTGAATGGTGGACCAAAATTTATAAATTAAAGTTCATAGATGAGGCCTGGCATGTAGATATCATTTTTATTCTAGAAAAAGCTATCCAACCAGAGTCCTTGCTGCAAAGAACTTTCCAAAGCACGCAACCTAGCAGCCCAATGTTAACTATAGTAAAAGGTATGCTCTATATTAATAACATGAGGATCTCACAAATTGCATCTCTTTATATACTAGTAAATTCAATGTGGACAACAACCAGACATTACAATTGCTTCATCCTAAAAAAGGATTACTTTTGGAAGGGGTGCAGTGCCCCGTGGCCCTCTCATAACAAGGGGCTTGGGTAATGGGAGGTCCCAGGTTCAAGTGGGCGAAAACATTCGTTAAAAATTGCAAAAACAAATTAAAAACTCCATTGAGGTGGGACAGAGCCATCATTCTAAGACAGGGAAGCCACCATGATTCATTAACATTAATCATCCATTATTATACAGCTTTCGTGATGCAAAATTAACCTTGAGATAGACTTGACAATTTCCAAAAGGATTTGGTGCCAAACCTTCCCATGAAAAACAGATGATAGGGCATAAAATTTGTAATCTACCCTATAGAAATTGATCTAACTTGAAGTGGCCAAAATCTAAAATGAGGTGTTTCAAACTTTTTTTGTAATGCATAAATTACGTACAAAATGGATGGTCAGATATAGCATTTGATTAGAACTACACTTTACCGATAGTAATCTGCAAACATAAGAACTTTTACACAAATATTCATTAGATCTTAACTATTCTACTTCATTAAACTAAACAACAAGCTAATAATCGTTCATTTTATCTTACATGATTTAAATGAAAAAAATTAATATCCATAATTTTAGTTTTTAAGCACTTTATCTAAAAAAAAAAATCAACTTCAAACGACTGGATAGTCAAATTTGGAGTCACACCATTAAAATTCAACACAAATCATTTTTCTCCAAATCATGCAAGGACGAGCAAAGTTTTATCTATAGTATTTTTATTATTAGCATGTCACTTGGGCAGTCCCAAAATTTGAAAACTTCAATTAAATGGGCATTTAGAAACTATTATAAAGACAAAAAAAAATTTCTTTTGTTAGTCTAATATCAACTTCTACAAATAAATGGGCAATACCATTGATTCAACGAAGTTATCAATGAAGTCCCTCAAACATGAGACTGTGTGTGCTTGCCATGCCACCATGTGGCTTATACAATTAGATTTATTATGTAATAAGTTGTTGTAATGAGGACTTTTGTGTAAAAGGTCCACACACACACACATATATATACATATAGATATACATATACATATATATACATATATACATATATATATACATATATATACATATATATATACATATCAATGTTGAAAAAAACGCGTTACGTAACGTAGCGAGTAGGGTTCGCTCTGTAACAGGCTGAAATAACGCACTGCAGCGTAGCGTGCGTTATTTTCAAAATAACGCACGTTATAACGCGTTATGGAAAATAACGCATGTTATAGCGCGTTATAACGTGCGTTATATATAATTCTTTATCGAACCGCACCCACGACCCGAAACCCAATTTTTTTGACCCGAAACCCATTAATTCGCTCTTAAATATCCCAATTTTGTCCTAATTCTTCACCCGATTTTCTCTCTCCCCTCTGCCCTAATTCTTCTCCTGATTCGCTCGCTCTCCGATCTCTCTCGCTCTCCGATCTCTCTCGCTCTCGCCCTCTCCCGATAACTCTCTCCCCTCTCCCGATATCTCTCTCGCTCTTCCCCTCTCCCGATTGCTCTCTCCCCTCTCCTGATAGTTCTCTCCTCTCTCCCCTCTCCCGATAGCTCTCGCCTTTCCCGATAGCTCTCTCCTCTCTGCCGACGTCCCGATCCCTCTCTCCCCTCTACGTCGATCTCTCTCGCCTTCTCCCGCTCTTCCCTCGTCCGCCGCTGTCGATGCAGCCTTCGACGCCGCCGGTCAACTGTTCATCCCTCGACCCAGCTATTTTCTCCGGCTCAACCAGCAGGTAATTAATCTTAGTCCCATTAACTCTCTCTCTCTCGCTCTCCGATCAGGTAATTAACGGCTCAACCAGCAGGTAATTAACCTCATTCCCATTTTAAATTTAACTGATTTGTTTTAATAAGACTAATTTGACAGATAATTAATGCAGATTTGTGTGATAATTTGGGTTAGGGTATACTGACTGATAAGAATGATTTGTGTGATAATTTGGGTGATTTGTATACTGACTGATATTTAATACAGATTGATATTTGATAATTTTAATACTGGAAAAAATTAGTATACTATTTCTGACTGTTTATTTGGTGAAATGATGCGTTTGACTGTTAATACAGAATATGTTAATGAGTTAATGACTGTTAATGAATGACTATTAATGACTGAATCATGTTGATGAATTATAAACTGTTAATGACTGAATTTTAATTTATTAGCATTTGATTATTATCCCCGTTGACGAATTAATGACTGTTAATGACTGAATTAGTGACTGTTAATATAGTTTTTAATTTATATACTGAAAATTAGGCCTTAAATGATCATACGAGTTTATCTTCATGTTATAAAGAAAAACAATATTTTATTGTGTATAACTTAAGAAATTATTGTGATATTTGCTGTGACATTTTATAATTTTTCTATGCCTTTATATTGATTTTGCAGTATTTTATATGATTTTTAAGATTTATTTACTTATTTGTGAAAATTATTAAATGCAATTTAATATTTATTTTAATTAAATAATAGAAAATTGCGTAACCTACGTTAAGCGTTACGTTATTTGCTACATAACCTAATAAAAAAAAAACGTTACGTTAACGTTATCGTTATTTTAAACGAAGGGTCGATATCAATGTTTTAACAATTTGGGTAAATTGTTAAAATTGGATAACTTACAAGTATCGACCCTTCGTTTCTTTGCTGGGGTTTCAGTTTCATCTTTCTTGTCTCCCTTATCTAAAATGGATGAAAGAATATTTTGATTGCTATTAATTGCAGTGACTTCTAAGAAATCATTCGTTCTTGGAACTGAATCGTCATCAGTAGGCTCATCTAGCAATCCAAGATTTTCTGGGAGACAAGGCTGTTCACTCTCAACTAGCCATTCATCCTCTGGTGTTGCCTCATCAATCAAAATTGGATCTAAATTCATTCTCTTCCTTCGAATATTTCTCTCTCTAAGCTTAATATTGTACATGACGTACACCAGAGAATGCAGGCGTTCTTGCTCCAAGCGACATCTTTTTTTTGAATGCACCTTAAACGAAGTTGTAAATTGTTATATGAGGATAATGATAAATAAAGTACTTGAAAATAATATATTAAGTTTTTAAATGCATACTTGTTCAAAAGTGCTCTAATTGCATTCACATCCAGAAGCACTAGTCGTAAGTGAGAGGATTCGAATTGCAAATTTCTGGAGTGTGGGAACATCCTCTCCAAATCTTTCCCACCAGGCAGCTAAAATAGATAAATAATTTTGGTGTTAAAAAATTCCAAAATAAAACTTAATGATATATCTAGCAATAGAACCCTAGGAATGGAAACAATAAATTAAGATATACCAGGACTTCGAGCATTCATAGTCATTTGAGCTAGTGGGGATCCAAATTCTCCAAGCTTCTGTTTATACTGATCCAGCTCTACATCAGCTTGTGCATACTCATTGAGATCGAGGATCATTCGTTGCATGCATTCACGAAGGCCTCTTCTAACCTCAGGAACATTAGAAAATGTATCACTGTAGAAGCATTTAGGATTTAGAAAGTAAGCTGCTACGTGGAGGGGCCTATGCAACATGCCTGTCCACCTTTTATCAATCAAATTCCAGTATGGCATGTATTTCCTCTTACTGCCCCCACAGACATCGGCAATTTTTTCTTTACAACTGTCAAGCATCTCATATAAAAAAGGCATGGAAGGCCTCACATCTGAATCAACCTCTCGCAGCACGTAGACCAGTGGCAGTGTGGTACTAAAGCAAAAGAGAACTCGACCCCAGAAGCTTCTGCTAGATAACACTGCCTTCTTTGCCTTCACTGCATTAGGTTTTTTCGCCCAAGCACTCTTGGTGAAATTATCAGAAGCAAACATCTTCCTCAATAACTGCCTTAATTTATAGAGCCTTTGTAAAGTAAAAAATGACGTAGCAAATCGAGTGATTGCCAGTCTGAGCAGTACCTTTCCTTTCGTGTATATCCGCATCAAACTCAAAACCCAGCCATGATTATATATGAATTGGATGATCCCCTTTGCTGTTTCAAGAGTTTCCTTATGGATCTTCATCTTGCCTATATCCTCCAGCATCAGATCAATACAATGAGCTGCACAAGGAGTCCAGTAAAGACGTTTTCGTGAATCCATAAGTTTTGTGCCCGCATTGACATACGAAGCGTGATTGTCTGTAATCACTTGGACAACATTATTCTCTCCAATTTCTTCACCTACCTTATCAAGACAGTCCCATAAGTAATCTCCTGTCTTGAACTGAGCAGATGCATCAATGGACTTGTAAAAAAAATTCCCCTCTGGTGAATTCACAAGAAAATTTATTAAACTTCTGCTCTTCCTGTCAGTCCACCCATCTGACATCACTGTACAACCATACTTCTCCCAAGCCGCCATGTGCTTCTCCTTAATCTTGTCAATATCTTCAACCTCAGCTTTAAGAACCCGTGTCCTTATCTCGTACGGAGATGGTTGCTTCAAACCAAATCCGAAATTTCCAACTGCTTTGATCATCTCCTTCCAATAAGGACTACTTAAGATATTGAATGGCAGTCCATTTGCATAGATACATCTGTCTATTTTTCTAATACAGTTTTCTCTTGCCTCCTTTAAAGCTGTCTCCAACGTGGATTGTCGGGCTTCAAGATTAATAAATTTATTCATTGCTCCTAAAGTTCGAGGTTGAGTATTGCTACCGGCGGCGCTTTCAAACTCTTCGCTCACCAATTCAGTGTCTGGTTCCCCCATTCTACCAATTTCACGGCTTAGAGATACTTTTTTCTTCTTTTCCACTTCTGTAGACTTTAAAATATCTTTACATGTTTTCTTTACATCTGGCGGGACTCGTTCACACATTTTCACCCCATGTCTTGTACCGGCCAAATGGTGTTTAAGCCGGGTGATTCCAGCAGTAATGTGGTGATTACAAAATTTGCAGTAAAAATAATTTGGAGGTTCCCCTTCCTTGTGAATCCCCCATTCTCTGGCTGGATCCAAATTTTTTGACATTATTCAATCTACACAAATATACCAATAATTCAAATATTAAATTATTTTAGAATCAACAATAAATTCAATAATTAAATTATTCTTCTAAATCTATTTTCTTTACAACCACTTTAGTCCATTTTTCACATAATCCATTTTCTACAACAATTAATTCAGTGCAACCTATGCAAAAGCTTTTCTACAACCTATACAATTACTTCTACAAGACTACAACAATTACTTCTACAACAATTATTTATACAATTCATATTTTCAGGTCCATTTTATATTAAATCCATTTTCTTTACACCAATTTTCAGAAAATGGATTTAGTATAAAATGGACTTGAAAATTAGGCTGAATTTTGTTAATGGACTGAATTGTGCACATAATCCAGTTTTGGATAATTCAGCATTAACAACAATTCAGCACTAAAAATGCAATGACAACAAATCCATGCAATGTGCACAATGTACTGCACATAATCCATGCACTGCACATAATCCATTTTAAGACAATTCAGTCCATTAACAATCAACACTGCACAATTCAGTCCATTAACAATCCAATTATCCAACAATCAACACTGCATATAATTCACAAATACCCAATGCAAAATTCCACAACCTTCTAGCATCAATCCAACACTCCGATGCAAAATTGCAAAAAATCCAAGTTATTCAACAATGCAAATAATCAAGCAATGAATAATCCAATATTATATAATTAATTCAGTTAAGTATATTTAAAGAGTTTTAGGAAAATTAGGCTCTGGGAGAGAGGGGCTTACCTCTGTTGAACCAGCAAAGAGGAACCGGAGGTTGAGGGAGAGAGAGGGGCCGCTTCAATGTCGATCGAGCTACTTGGAAGTGGAGGAGCTGCCGGACACCTGCGGAAAAGAGGGGGCCGTTACAGTCTTCGTCGGAGCTTCAGAGCTCCAGAGGGGGAGAAAGAGAGAGATCGACCGAAGAAGCTTCAGCGTCGAGGGCGCTGTATCACCGGAGCAGGAACCGGAGGTTGAGGGAGAGAGAGGGGCCGCTTCAATGTCAATTGAGCTACCTAGAAGTAGAGAAGGAGCTGCCGGACACCTGCGGGAAAGAGGGGGCCGCTACAGTCTTTGTCGGAGCTTCAGAGCTCCAGAGGGGGAGAAAGAGAGAGATCGACCGGAGAAGCTTCAGCGTCGAGGGAGACGTATCACCGGAGCAGGAGCTGGATTCGAGAGTGTCGTCGGCGTTTTGAAGAAGCACCGGCAGTGGAGAGGCGGATGGGAGGGGGATTTTCGCTCGAGTGTGAAATCGGTCGGGTGGGAAAGAGGGAACGATCGATTTAGGGTTAGGGATTTTATTTCGCTCGGGTATTTATAGGAATCGAAGTGGGGAAAAAACGTACGTTACGTTACGTTACAAAAAAACGTAACGTAACGTACGTTTTTTAGAAATAACTGTGCACTCCGCAGCGGGGCGTTATTTCGCCTCGTTACGGAGCGAATTTTCCCTGTTACGCTCCGTAACGAGTTATAACGCGTTACGGAGCGCGTTTTTTTCAACACTGATATATATATATACACACACACACATATACATATACATATGCATATACATATATACATTTATGTATATATAGAGAGAGAGAGAACGGGAAATATACCGGTAGTGAAGGGAGTTCCTTCACCGCCACTTAGGTGGCCCAATAAAATTATTACACGTGACATCATTCAAGATAACAAATAAATGAATTCCCTTAACCGCTCTTTTTGGTTAGTTGTTGAATACCACATAACCAAAGATACAAGAATTGGAAATATATACCTCGACAGTGAAGGATATGTGAATATTGTTAGTTATATTGAGAAAAGAATAATCTTAATAGAGATTTTGACATCACTCAAAAAGATGTTTTTGAGTAGAAGAGTAATGAAACCTTGTGCCAATGTAATGCAGACTTCAACTGGATTTACAAAAAGCACAAAGTGTTATTTCTCACCCCATAAGATGTGAAAAGATAGAGAACCAATGGGACCAATCAACCTAGAAAGTCTACTATCAGAGTAACAATCTCCACAAAACAGATGATAGACATTTTTGCAATTAACTCTCAACTAGAAACATCGATTTCTTCAAAGTATCTTACTGGAGAAATTGAACCCTACTAGGAAAATGAGATATCCTTTAAATAATTATTGAGTCATTCATCTCTCATAATCACAATATTCATAACCAAAATTTAGGGGAATGAGTGGTAAAATTGGGACAACATTGAAAATCTTTTGGAAAATAAAGCAAACAGGATTAGGTTTATTTTTCGAGGGCAAAGCTGCCCTCCTTGTCTACAAACAAGGTCCGACCCTGAAAGCAATCGAGATTAGAAGACATCAGTAGTAACATCGACATAAAGGTGGTAACAATAACAGCGACAACATGGCAATAATGGTAGCAACAAGACTAGCAATATGAAGGGAAGAAGAAAGATGAAGAAAAGGTGAACACTAAACAAAAAAAAAAAAAAAATTCAGCATCCTAAATATCATCTGAAGCTATTCCGTGTAGATAATAGATCTTTGGTAACTTTCGCTCTCTGGAAGCTTGAGAGAGATTCTCCAATTTTGCTAGTTTTACCTCTCCAGCAATGCGAGAAATTCTCTCTAATTTTTATCATTGTTATTTAGAAATCCGACTGATTTATAACAAAAGGATTTCTTCTTATAAACATAGGATGACTCTGGGTATGAAAATTGAGCTCAAACACGTTTCGAAGTTTAAAAAAAAATCCAATTGAAATAAAATTTAATCATATCAATGGAATTATGGATACATCAAGAAGATATATTGCAATGATATCTAGGACGATATACAAATATTGGCCGATATCAGCACAAAATAATAAGCCCCCTACTTCAGTATTACACTGCAGATGCCCCTTAAAAAGGATATGTCAGAGGATATCATATGTGCTGGACACTATTTAAAGAGTGATGTTTGTAGAAAGAATATACAAGCGCCTTGCCCAGTCTTGGCTGCTCTTTGACAATTGGCCCACAATATCAATTAAAATTTGAGACAGCGTCATGAGTTGACTACAACCTTCCAAAAGATTTCTGTGCTAGTTGCTCTATCACTTAATTCAAAGACTATATAAAGTGCAATGCTAAAATGTACAAACTAACAACCATGAAAGCTGCAATTATTATCGTAAGGCTACAAGGCACACTAATATAATGAAGTCCCAAAGCAAAATTGTTGCACCAATATTAAAGACAACAAGAGTTTGACTGGCACCAAGTTTGGTCACTGAGATTTTACCAATAAAACAAGCCACTACTAATTAATTCAAGGAGCACAAAGAAGAAGACAAGTTTTCAATTGCCTTTGTCATAAGAGGACCAAACACACTGACCTAATGGTGCTTGGAAGAAAGATCAAACATAACGGTTGCTAATGGAGATTTCACAAGAGTAGCTGGCCTTCACAAGGATGTTTTTCTATTGCTACAAGGTATGGAAATCAAGGCTAATAATTTATTCTACTCGTACAGTCTGAAGGGGAGTTTTTGGAGCTTGGTGGCTTGAATTTTCCACTGGGGATAAGATTCACATTGTGAACATATGACATACCATAACTCAATCTTCTACAGCAGTCGATAAGGTAGATCAAGACATGAAAGAAATAGGCCCATGCAAATATGGGAGAAGTGTACAGCGACTCATAAATACAGGAAACATCCTCATCAACCCACTTGCACCCGTTCACCAATGTTTCTAGTGTAAATAGAAAAAACCATTGATATTCAAGATTCTTCAAGAGCTGCAACCAAAACAAGCCTATGACCATGTTATACCCATGCTTCCAAAATGCTATGCCGAGTTGTTACAAGCTTATTAATACACCAGTAATGCTGATGCAGCCACATTTACAATGAACTGATAAACGTCAAGTTCAAAGTGGTTTAGGAAAAAAAAAAGAGGGTAAAGTCCAGAGTAGTTTTTGTATTACAGCCTTGTTTTAATTAGGTTTTTAACTTTGAAACTGGTCTACAACCATTCATATGTAAACAAAAACCCCAATTCTTTCATCACTACTCTTAATTACCGATATTCCTAAATCATCATCATGATGGAAACTTGAGATAGAAACTCTCATGTTCTTAAAGGCCGTAAAAGCAAGAGATCCAAGCTTGAAAGCTTTTTTATCTTTTCAAAGAAGACTTTAGAACCAATTTTAAGGTTCCTTATTCCTCCTTTCTTTTTCCTCATCTCCTCTCCCCTGTTATCCGTCATTTCTATTATTATAAGATCGTTGTTGCTATTGTTGTTAACACAGCCACTACTGTTGCTACTGCTATTAGCTTTAACCTCAATTGCTTTCGCACTTCTACTTACACTTCTAATCAGTTTTACACAGACATTCCACATGCAAAATTTTAGAGAGACAGACACTTGGGCACAATATTGCACTTGGATCCTTGTGTCCGACTCCTTGGACACTAGTCATGAAATAGAGAAGTTGAAATAAATGTAAAAGAAGTAAAAAGAGTTAGAAAGCATATCCAAATAGGATCCACAAGGGAAAGGGAGAAACAAGAAGTTGCCAGCTGTGCTTTTCGACTCTTTTACACAGATGCATACTTGTGTATAAAGGGTTTTTAGGACATAGGTTACTAACAAATTTAAAAATTGGACATTAGTTCCTAATAAATTGTTCTTTGGATATTAATCACCACAATTGTTGTTATCATTTGTTAACAGTCTCTCAAGTTTAGTATTACATGATAATCTTATCTAATCATAACCATTTAAAACGTCAAGATTACCTATAAAGAACCAAATAAATTTGTACTCTGATCGATCAAAATTGATTGTTGTTATAGTTTATTAGGAATCTTCTTCATCTATTTTAGCATATTATTGCTTATAGAGATAGCTTTGACATCTTTGATGTCATCCGAAATATTTTTACTAGTTATAATCAGAGATGGAACTCATATTAACTCGCTATTGAAAAATTTTCATTATCTTTGCGTGTTTCTGTAATTAGGACAATTAAGAGGGAAGGAAAATTGAGCAAAAAAAAGTGGGAAGACTGGATAACAATCAGTAACTTAATTTGATTAGTTAAGTTTGAGATAATTAAGTAAATTTACAATCATATAATAAATTCTTAATCATAGTTAATAGCCTAGATAAAATGGTTAACAGAAAGTTTATTGTAAGGTGACTCTCATATTGTTGGAGGCTATTCTTGATTCTATCCTCCACTGATGTTGCATTCCTCACTAAAATCCTGTCATCATGAAAGAGTCTGATTCTTCTTAAGTATCTGGGAACAAATCTGCTCTATTATTATTCAATCTGAAAGTTCAATGTTCAATGCTAGAATTGTACTCAATGAGACAAACTATGACTTGTGGTCACAAAACATGGAGATCCATATTGCGAAGGAGAAACTCTCCTTTATTCATGAAAACTCACACGTTCCTACCAAAAGGATGATGGGTATGAGAAATGGTATGCAGACAATCAAAAGGTCAAGAGGTGGCTACTAATATCTATGGCTCCAGAAATTATGAAGTAGTACATCTGCTTACCCACTGCACGTGACATTTGGAAAGCTCTTTCCAAAGCGCCTTATGATGGAACCGATGAGTTATAGGCTTTCTTCTTAAATCAGAGGGCTTTCTCTGCAAAACAAAATGGCAAAGTACTCTCTGTGTATTATGGAGAATTAACCGAATATTTTCTGAGTTGGATCATTATGATAAGGTGATCATGGAGAGAGAAAGATGTTGAATCTTGCCGAAAATCAGTTAAGTGGAAAAGGGTGCATGTTTTTCTTACTGGATTAGATGGTGAGTTCGAACAAATCCGTGGTGAAATTTTGAGAAAGGAACATATTCCAAAATTAGAAGAAAGTTATGCATTGATCCATCATGAATCTGTTCGACGCACAACGATGAATGGGGAACTTGGACATTCTGATGCTTCAATCACCATGGATCGAAACTAGTAAGATCGACAAAGTTCAACCATCAAAAGGCTACTAATGGTGCTGGCAAATCCTACTACAAATACACTCATTGCATTCAAATTGGACATATCAAAAGCCGATGCTATGAACTTGTAGGGTATACACAATGGTGCGTCCATAATCATGACCCATGGAAGAACTCCAAGAAGACGTCTACTGCTACAGTAGTTGAAACAAAAACAGAGGATGATATTGCTGGAGAGGCCATGGCTAATGTTGAAAATAACGTGTTGTAAAACCTGTTACATTCCGTTACGAAACATGACGGAGCCCCAGCGCATGTAATAACTGAAAATAACTCAGTGCATCGCAACAATACATTTTTTTATGTTACTTTACGTTATATTACATAATATTACAGTAAATTATGTTGTGTTACATTAGTTACAATTAATTTTTTTAGTAATTTCTAAATTGTTGTTGATTATTATTTTGATTATTAGCGAATTGTTATAATTTTCTTACTTGATTAGTTATTGGCTTCTTTGATTGCTTATTGAATTGCTAATTTGCAATTGTTTTTTTATTCGTTTATTATATCTCTCTGATTGCTGAAATATTTTGTTTATTGATCCTATTGAATTGTTAATTGAACTAAAATCAACAATTACAAATAAGATATTAAATATTACAAAATATAAATTACAACAATAATAATAACTGAAATTGAAATAAAAAAAATTGGAATCTTCTATTCTTGTTAGATGATGACTGGAATTACGGTATGATTTATGAAGATGAATATAAAAATTATTGTAACACTTAATATAAAATTAGAATAAATTATGTAGAACAAAATGGTTTTATATTGTTTTTTAAGAAATTTTAAATTTATTTTTCAGTCAAAAAAAATATTTTATATAGTTTTATATTTATTTTTCTTAAATAAATAGGAAATCCCATAACCTACATTATGTGTTATGCTATATGCGACATAACCTAACAGAGATAAAACGTTACGTTACTGTTATCTCTATTTTAAATATTGACCATGACATTAGAAGCAACTATAGGTAATGGTGGTAAGGATCACAATATTTATCCACCTATTTCTAATAGTGAATGGACTGGTACTACAGATCATATGACATGTGATTCTAGACAAGTCTCAACCCTTAAATATTCTCACAAAGTCTATTTCCATTGTCAATGGTAATTCAGCTCCAGTTATTGGGAAGGACCTATACCCCTCACTGATACTTTAAATTTAGAGTCTATTTTGGTTGTTCCCACTTTGAATTATAACCTTTTATCTATTTCCCAGATAACCGCTGCCTTACTTTGTATTGTAATTTTTTTGGCCAAAGTTTGTGTGCTTATGAACATCCAAACAATGATCATATTGTTTATAAATATGGTATTTCTCATATATCCAAAACAAAACATTAAATTTGAAAAGTTTTGCAACTCCAATTAACACTTGCAACTCCCTATCCACCTCTAATTTTTGCAATACTAAAAGCTAGAATAAATACTTGCTGACTTTTTTTTGTTCGACAGAGTAGCTAATGTTTGACTCCTTTTTTGGAGTATGAGCAGATGAGGATCATGTCGAACAAAGCAATGGTTGCCACTTTTGTAGAATTCTTTGCTGAGAAGGCTTGTCAAGACACCAAGAAAAAGTTCATGGCAAAGCTAGGGACAAATCATATGAGAGGACTTCCAAGATAGGAGCCTTAGAAAAAGAAAAGCTAGCACAGCCACACCTTCTCGACCGAAAAAGAAAAAGGCTACCTACAGTACCATCCATTGTTTTAAATATCCCCGATATGGCCAATCTCTCCTCATATATATTTTTTCGGAATCAACCGAGACGATACGTTAGAAAAAATGGGATCATATCATCTTGTGCACATATTAGCCAATATTTGCAACATCGCCCAATATATAGCCCGATATATTATCTTGATATATCATTTGATATGATTTATTTTTTAAATTAAGTTTTTAATTTGAAAATAGATTTGGTATTCATACCTAAAATTATTCCCATATACAAGGGAAAACCCAAATTCTTTCACCTTTGATTAAATTAAGCAGATGTTTAATTGTTTTAATAGAAATATGAGAGCCAAACATGCAGAGAGATACTAATGCTAGAGATTTATATTGTGGAACTTATTTAAATATTACTCAAGACTTAAAATTTTCTCCAAAATTCTCTTCTTCTTCCACTTATTCTCTTTTGATGCCATCGCTTGTTCATCTACTATCATTATTATTGCTCGTATTGTATTCTCACTATTACTATTATTGATACCAATCTTCATCAACTACTATTCTTGACAAGTCTGAATCTTAATTATTTCTATAATCTACATCAATATTTAAAATAGCGATAACGATAACGTAACGTTTTGTCTCTGTTAAGTTATGTCGCATATAACATAACGCATAATGTATATTATGCAATTTTTTATTTATTTAATTAAAAATAAATATAAAAGTATATAAAATAATTTTTATAAATTTAAAATATCTAAAAAAAGAATATAAAACCATTTTGTAATACATAATCTATTCAAATTTTATATTAAGTTTTACAATAATTTTCACATTTATCTTCATAAATTATATTAAGTCTCCAACCATAATTCCAATCATCATTTAAACAAGAAAATAATATTTTAATTTTTTATTTCAATTCCAGTTATTATCATTATTGTAATTTATATTTTATCTTCATAAATTATATTAAGTCTCCAACCATAATTCCAATCATCATTTAAACAATAAAATAAGATTTCAATTTTTATTTCAATTCCAGTTATTATCATTATTGTAATTTATATTTTATACTATTCAATTTATCTTATTTGTAATTATTGATTTAAGTTTAGTTAAAAATTCAATGCAATCAATAAGTAAAATATTTCAGCAACCGGAGAGGAATTACAAAAAACAAACAAGGAAACAATCGCAAATTAACAAGTTAGCAATTCGCTAATAAATAAAATAATAATTAACAACAATATAGAAATTATTTAAAAAATAATTGTAAATAACGTAACATAATGTAACTTAATGTAACGTTACGTAATATAACGTAAAATAATATAAAAAAAACTTACTGTTACGATGCACTAAGCTATTTTCAGTTGTTACGTAGTGCTGGGGTTCCGTTAGATTAAGTAATGCAATATAACGGATTTCATAACGTGTTGTTTTCAACATTGGTCTACATTTTAAAATTCAATTGAAGTTGTTCAGTATTATACTTATATGTATAAACATGTTCTTTAATACATTTATATATATGCATATATCTTTCTATATAACTAAGCAAAGTCATTTTTGAAATTTTGGAATTAAACAATGAAAAAATTCAAAAAAGGAGAAAAAAGGATTGCCAAATCTTTGATGCCGAGTCTTACGAAAAAAGAAAAAGAGAGAGAAAAAGAGAACGAACAGTTATCTTCTCTAAAGGTTGTGGAGAGTTGGTTAGAAGAGAGAGAAAATAGTTAGTTAATTTTAAAAACTACAAAATAAACAATATTTATCAATCTATCTTTTAACCTTTGAATATAATCTTTTTGTCTAGCTCTATTACTAAGCCAAAAAGAGAGAAAAAAATGGATTTAAGATTTTAAGAAAATCATAAAACTAAGGGAAAAAAAATTGCGTCATCTGTATTTTGTTTTAAAAAAATTGATGAAGACATATTAGTTTAAACTTATTATTATTATCATAATATATTAAATGGTTTAAAAATCGTAAATTTTAGGGATGACTTCTTAACAACTACCCACTTATCCAATCAAAAAGGTAAAAGAGAGAAAATCTCCTATTTAAAAGATAAATAATTAAAAAAGTATACAAATCAATTTCCTCTTTTTTTATAGTTTTAGAATTTTTTTTAATTCTATAAATCCTTTTAAAATATTAGTTAGACGAAAAATAATATATACAATTTTCATTTTCTCCCTTCAATAATTTCTTGCATATTATATTTGCATAAGAACATTTTTTGTTATAGTAAGTATTGAATCAAAACAACTCCATCTTTTTCAAAATAAATACCTCCAATTATTACCAAGTATTACAAGGGTTTCCCACTCGTACCATACTAGTTAAATGAAATTAAACTAACTCTAAGATATCAAATTTATATATTTGACGTATATATATAAAGTTTGATATAAATGTTTGATATGTGCTCATATCCCTGATATATCATCCAATATCCGCTATTCAATATAAAACGAACTCATCTAATATGACCTTGATATCTGATATTTAAAACTGTGGTACAACCAACCTGTTGGGATTAGAAGACCAGACCGACGTATCATGGTAGGAAAAAGTCGTCATCACAAATGGGCCCCTCTTCCTCATTGCTAATCGTTGTTGGCTAGATTATCCCAACTTCCTAGGTCATTAAAATACTAGATTAAAAGGAGAGGGTATCCAACTCTAAGTCATTAGAGAAGCTCAAGATTGGAGGGAAGATCCGTTATGTTGACTACTTCATAGACCAGACGGTGAATTCGAATGGTGACTTTCTTGTGCCACCAGTAAGGTTCAAGAAAAGCATCTCTATTTTCATAAGAGGCTAACACGAGCAGCTAGAAAGTATCATCCTCTCCCGTGGTATGCATTTCTTGATGACATGTTTAACCACTCCATATTCTCGAGGCAACATGCGGTGAACTCCATCATCCACTATCCCTCCCCCCATCAACTTGACCAACTTGGTCAAGGCAAAGAAGCTAGAGATGCAGGGCCCTGGCTAAAAGATCAAGCGCCTCGAGAACCTACTCTGTAGGCGAAAAGAAAGACAAGGAGAACTAGCGCAAGGCTAATGACATGCTATTAGCCAAGGAGAAAATCTCGGCTAAAACCAACCTTCAAGCTAAGAAGCTGGTGGCCAACCTCAAGTTGGCGAATGACGAGCTCATACAATCTTGGTCAGATTTCTTCCGCAAGCGAGGAATCCAAGAGTACAAAGAGGGTTGTCAATTTTGTAAGGACACCATGTAGTCCTATGTCATTGGCTTTGAGGCATGCCAGTGCAATGAAGATGCTCTACTCGGACAAGCTCGACTGAGTTGACACCGGCTTAGAAGCTTGGTAACACTGAACCAGTCCCCACTCGCAATGGAGGAGGATGATGAAGAAAGGATGTAGCTAAAGGGGTTGACTAGCCTACTACTATAGCTGATCAGCCTCCAAGCAATGCCTAGATACAACTTTATTTGTTTCACTAACGTAAATTTTGTTTTCGTTTTTTGGACAGAGATTGAAAAATCGCTGATCTTGTATCCTCTCTTTTAAATATAATAAATCATTGCAGGTGTCAAATTCTTGAAGTTTCATTTCATTGTAATGCTTCACATTGAATTGTTATGCACATCTTCTCTTCAGCTGGAAACGCAGCTCGTCAGAATGAGCATTCGGCTAAAATTGAGAGTAAAAGAGGGACATTATGCTGAGTATACTTTGTGGATGAAAAGCCTAAGTACCAATTGGACATGATACTTAGTGAGTGTGAAGCCAAAGTATTACTATTGGATGTAAAACTTAGTACCTATCAAAAGCAAAACCAAAGCACTATATTAGGCTCAGAGCCGAGTACTTGTTGGGCTCAAAGCCAAACCACTGCATTTGGAAAAAGGTTACAATGTGCCTTTGGGGGAGCATTTCACCATTTTTGAGGTTGCTTGGCAATGAAAAGGCATCTTGTCAAATTCGTAATATTTGAAATGCATGAATCACATAATAGATATGTCAACAGGAAATTTATTACATGCTCAAGTATCTTCTGGAAAACATAAATACACAACCCAAATATTTAACATACTCAAACATCAAGGTTTATTGAAAAATAACTCAAACTAACTACAGAAAAATATTATTGAAACTTGTTAAACTCATAAATAGACTTCTCATCTGTTATCCTCATTGATAATATTTGCAAATGCTCGACATTCCACTTGTGGACGAGTACCCAACCCGGCTCTACAGTTCTCGGAGTTGATAGGTGCCTAAAATTTTGTTCACTATATATGGGCTTGCCACAAGCTTACTCTGACTCTTGTTTCTTACTATGACCTCTGCTTTTCTCAAAATGAGATCACCCTCCTGGAACGACCTCACTTTGACTTTGGCATTATAATAACATGTAGCCTGTTGCAAGTAAGCAAGTTGCCTTTCAAATGATCGGTTACGTACCTTGGTCCAAATTGGCTCTTAAACCTTCCTCATTTGCCTCCGAGAGAAAAGCCGAATTTAGAGATTTTCACTCCCACTTCGTCTGATGTTACTGTATCCGTGCCATAGGCAAGTTAGTAAAGTGTTCCTTGTGCAACTTTATGTGTTGTGGGATAGGACCAGAGTAATATGAATAGTTCATTTACCAAATCTCCCATCGCGCCACATAATCATTTCCAAGGTGCATCAAGAATTTGTTGATTTGCAGCTTTGCTAAGTCCATTGGATTGTGAGTGAGCCATGGAGGCAAAATGCATATTAATTCACCACTCGGAGCTGAAAAGACACGAACCTGCTTGGTGTAGTTGTTGGATATGATGGACCTCAGGGAACATATCGATAGATGGACTTCTAAAAGAATGAAGTGTTTTGCCTCGACATGATGGTTGCAAGTGGTTCAATTTCTATCTATTTGGTAAAGTAATCAATGGATGGCGATAATAGACACTTTCCTTGCACAAAAGCTAAAACACTGAGAATATATAACCTTTGCTAAACAAAAGGGATATCATTTAGTAAGACTGCAAATTAGCGATTGCCATTTGCAAAAAGCAATTGTATCCATTCACTAGTTGTACATCATCATTGTTGTCCAATAAAAGCCCTATTAGAGGGCTCTGAGCATTAAACTCAATCCTCCTATATGATTTTCGCACTGTCCTTCACGAATTTCTTGTAGGAGGCCGGCTGCTTCAACCAAACATTGCAAAAGTGGATCTAGCCTGGTTTGGGAGGAACATTTCTGTCGTCCCTGTTGAGTGTGATCTTGATTGCTCTCATTTCAAAGGTCCTCGCCTCTTGTCGGTTGTCAAATAGACCACCATATTTCAAGTATCTATAAATAGACGTCATCCAACTCAGAGGAAAATCAATATAGTAGGATTCATTCATGTTAATACTTGGGGAATTCAACAGATTAACCTAAACCTTCTTACGGAATTTAGATCTTGTCGAACTCACATGAGGACCCATCAACATAGATGGTCTATTTACTCAACACTAAATCGATTAGGGGATCTTTCAATGAGTTGGCAAATTCTGGTGTCCCTTTAAGAATAGTGCATTCAATAATGAAATTGGCAAACACTTGCCCCTTGATTGCAGGTTAAACGAAAACTTGATTTCAAACTCGATGAGCTCCATCATCCAGTTTTACATGTCGCCTAACCTTTTTATTTTGCTTAGAGACTAACCAATTTAGTGTATGGGTATGTAAGACACTGACTATGTGAGATTAAAAGTATGGCCTTAATTTCTAGGCAATAACTATAAAAGCATAGGAAACCTTCTTGCTTAGCAAGCAGTTAACCACAGAATTTATTAGTATTCTCCCAATATTATAGATCGACCTCTGGATCTTCCCATCTATATGATCAATACCAAGCTTACAACTTCATTCGCAGCTAACAAGCATACTATCAATTTCTCACCCAACTCGAGCCAAGTCAGTAAAGGAGCCTGCAAGTATCTCTTCAAAATGTTAGAGGTATTCTAAGCTTTCTCATTCCATTCGACGATTTGATTTTTCTTTCCAAATATGCCTAGAGTTGGCAACTTTTTGATCTTGTCTCAGTATCAAGGAGAGACTTTTCAACTGACATGGGGAATCTACTTGAGGCAGCCTTTACGAGTCTAAACTTTCCAAATACTGCAAGGTTCCCTCACATTAATAATAACAGTTATTTTTTTGTGATTTGTTTCAATATCTCAGGTGGTTATCTTTTCGTAGTTTATTTCAATCTCTCACATGTGGTTATCACGTATCCTAGAATCTTCTGAAAGTGACATTGAAAGCACACTTAGTCAGGTTCAATTTTATCAAGTAGTTTTTCAGCACGATAAATGCTTTTTTATATTAGAAATGTGATTTTCCAAAATTGACGACTTCACCATCTTGTCATCCACATACACCTCCATTCATCTTCCAAATTGGGGCTTAAAAACTTATTGACTAATCATTGGTATGTTGTCCCTGTTTTTTTAGCCCAATTAGCATAACTTTCTAAAAATAAGTCCCTTAATAGATGATGGTAAATGCTTCTTTATGTTAGAAAAGTGATTTTCCAAAATTGATGACTTCACCATCTTGTCATCCACATGCACCTCCATTCATCTTCCAAACTGGGGTTTAAATACATATTGACTAATCATTGGTAAGTTGTCCCTGTTTTTTCAGCCCAATTAGTATAACTTTCTAAAAGTAAGTCCCCTAATGGAATGAGGTTTTCACCACATTATCAGGTTAAGATTTAATCTAATTATACCCTGAAAAGGCATTCATGAAGCTTAGGAGTTGATGGTCCAAACATAGTACATGAGTTGACCAATTTGGGGGGGCGAAGAATAATCTTTGATATAGGCTTTGGTTAAATCGGTATTATCCATACATTCGCAATTTCCCATTTGATATTTTCACCAGGACTACACTGGATACACTTAGAATAGTGGTCTTCTTGGAAAGGGTAGCTTGTTCACTTCCTCCTTGGCTACTTTCTTCTCCTCGAAACCAATGTTTTGCTTCTTTAGCTTTATTGGACCGTGAAATGGATTTACACTGAATCATCGCTAAAAAACACTAGATCAATGCCTCCCATATAGTAGGCTCATAGGCAATCAATCAGACAGTTCAATCTGCAAAGAGGAACCAATATAGTTTCCTCAGCAGAAAAATAGTGGTTGTTAACATCATTGAGTGAGATGGGGATATCTACTTTGGTAACCGAACACGTTGTCTTCTCACTTGAAAGTTTCTGAGCATAATGCAGAGAATTTGGCAGCTTTAGCATTTTCCTTTACAATGGTGAGTTAGCAACTCTTGAAAACCTGCTAATTACTCGATTAACTCCATTTTTATTTGGCAACTTACTGGCTTGGTCGAGGGTGAACACCACTACTCCAAAGAGGTGGACAGTAAACGTTCCAGAATCATTTTATATGAAGTGAGAACATCCACGATAGTATAATCAATTTTGAGTAGCACATTTCTCAGAACTACACCAAAAATGATGTGACGAGCAATAAATCCCAAAACTAGAGTTTCAACCAATTGAATCAAGTCAATGGGCCGAACAGTTGTGCCGAGTTCTTTCTTATCAATTTCTATTTGTTTGAATGTGCAAAGAAAAATGATATCACTGAGCTCCATTTGTCAACAAGGACTCGTAACACTTATGCTCCGTGACATTTGTTGTTATACGACAGCATCGTCACATGGCATCTCAACTTGGTCTAGGTCCTCACTAAAAAAATGTGATATGCTTTCTGAATCATCGAGAAACGTGCTTGGTGGTAGTGATAATTTGGATATAACATTTCTTGGCTAAGTTGGTACTACCTTCTAATCCTAAATGCTTAAGATGGTTAGGATGAGGACTCTCTCCTCTGGAAAATTTGTCATTTCGGGCCTATGCAAAGAGGCACGGTGATCGCCTCTTTGACTTGCCCTTATTCCTGAAGTTCTTAAGATGGTCTTGCCGGGTTTGATGTTGTTTTTAGCTGATAGCAATCCTCCATGTTGTGACATGTCCTCGTGATATTCGCAAAACTCTTGAGAACCTCTTTTTTGTGAGGTTCAGAGTGGCAAAGGTAGCTGAGGGAGCAGTTCTTTCTTCTGGATTTGATTCAAGACTTGGACTCGATCTGTATTTAAAAGCACTAAGTCACCTTTATCTTTGAGTCGAGTATCACTATGACAGCTTTCAGGCTACGATTTCCTTGCTATGTGCCCAAATAATATACCAAAAACAACAATTACTTCAAAAGTTTTCTTCAAGTTTTTCTTTCGGGATGCCCTCTCTACCTCAATCATTGGTTAGATCAAAACAATATCCCAGTCCTTCCCTATTTGACTTTACAATAGTAGACATCACTTTCACGAAACCAAAAATTACTTAAGTAACTCTTCCAAAATCATCCAATTTCAATGTCACCCAAAATTATATTCAGCAATTAGAAATATTAAAAATTAATAAGAAATTGCCAGTAAAAATACCTGGCTTTGCTTCAGTAACTCCGCCGGAGCTCCGACCGTCCGAGTTCAAATTCAAAGCGCCTCCATCGGACTGCTTAGTCTTCGCCGGCGACTCCTTGATCAGCGCCCTCGCTGCCGCGATAGCCGCCGAAGCGCGATCAATCACCTGCATCAGCTGGATTCGGTCCCTCTCTTCTTTCGGAACCTCAAGGATCTTATTGAAGACCTCCGTGTTCTGCTCCAACGACTGCGTCCTCTCTTTCTCTTCGACTTCCACGGCCGACGGAGGCAATGTGATGTGGCGGAGAACCTGCGACCGCCGGTCCCGCTCCATCGCCTTCTTCCACATGTCGAGGTATGACGGGGACCCGCCGCCGGCGGAGCAGCGGGGGCGCATGGCGTACCGACGAAAGTGTGGCCAGAGCAGGCTAGCGCCGGCTCCGGGGCCGAAGTTCACCGACGACGACATTGGCATGATCACGGGATCCGAAGGATTGGGGGACTTTTCTAATTCTAATTTGTTGAGATTTTTCTCTTTTCTTTTTGTTTGTGAGGCAGTTGAGGACTTGGAGGGAGAGAACGACTTTGGATCCTTAACGAGATTTGCGAGTGGCAGAGCGGAGAATGTGACCGAAGGATCATTGAGAATCAGGAGTCTGGCAAGAAGCGATACTGTCACGGACTCACGCGTAGTTCGCTTTTCCAGGAGAGGGATTTGTGGGCACGTGGGCCCATCGCCCAGCGGGACCCTTGCTCGGATGGTCCCCATCTTGTTCGTTTGCTCTGGAGTGGGAAAGAAAGTAAAGGAAATAACTTAATTTTACTATTTTACTATTTTTATTGTTTGTTTGGTTAATAAGTAAAATTACTTTCTATATATTGACTTGGATTTTAAGTGGTATTATTATTTTTCAATTTTTCTTCTATCTCAAAAACTATCAGACGTGAAACCTATCAAACAAATTGATGAAAAAACTAATTAAAAAAATCGAAGAGTTCCTTTTATCTTCCAAAAAGTCCCCTCACTTTCTCCTCTTTGCAGTAGTCCCCTCAACTCTTCCCTTTTACAGTAAGCCATTTATTTTTTTTCCTTAGCAATGTCTTCTCTTTCTCTTTGTTCTTTTTCTTGAACTGCAATTGATAATTCGAAAAAAAAAAATGATGTTTTGATATGAGATTTCTTATTGATAAGTTTTCAAGTACTTTTTTCAATGTTTTTTCTTGTAAAAATCAGATTTTTATTTGATTTTGGGAACTTCTTATAGTTTTAAACTTAGGGACCTAAATTATTTAAATTTGGAATGATCTTTAGCTAGTGAATTTGGGGCTTTACCTGCATTTTATTGTTTTGGCTGCACTTTTTTTTTTTTTTTTTTTTTGCTGCAAATTTTTTTAGATTTTTAGAGAGTTTCTTATAGAATTTTTTTTTAAAAGAACTTTTCCATTAGATTTTTTCCTATTAGATTTTAGGTTGTTTTTTGTATAATATTTATCTCTACTAAAAATAAATTTTTTTTTTTTTTGCAATTCCTTTTTCCTATAAGATCCTTTTTTTTTTTTTTTTTTGAATTTTTTGCTGCAACTTTTTTAGAATTTTTGGACTGTGAATTTAGGATTTTATTTAAACCTTAACCAATTCAATTTGCTCTTTAATTGTGTATTCTTCTTTGCATAGATGAGTTGTACTTCTTTGTTTGGAGAGAGAATGAATTCTATTAGTATATTTATTGGTAGACGTTGAGAATTAGAGATGCTTATGAACCAACTGCAAATTTAAAAGATTAACATGGTTTGACCCTTAAAAGATTATGAAAATTTATTATACAGATTATTATGAATAATGATATTTAGATTGCGATTTAATTCCTTTTTTTTTGTTGTAAAATAATTGCATTGACTATGCATATTATCTTACAAATCCTGCATAATTGTAGGACAACTGAAAACTATAAAAGAAATCGTTGGCTATTTAATTGACGCTGATATTATTTTACCTTTATTTTTCAACTCTGACAACTATAAATATTTTTTATCATCTTTAGCCCTTTAGTGCCAAAGTAGAACAAGTTCAGCTTTATAAGGCAAATTTATCAATGTGAATAATGATTGTTAGACAATAATTATTCATTTAATCAGCCATAAAATCAATGCCTATCCAGTGCTCAAATTTCATCGATAAACAAATTAGTTAAGGAGATATATGTTTCAAACCTGGAATGTCTAGTGCTCATCAAGTTTGAGATATACAAATTAGTCAAGGAGTTACGGATTTCAGATATATTTACTTAAGAACTTGATGAGCATTGAAAGTTTCATGTCTGAAACATGTAGCTTCTTGACTAATTTGTAGATCAATGAAATTGGAGTACTAAATGGACATTCATTTTATGGCCGATCAAATGGCTACTTATTGTTTAAATATCATTATTCACATTGATAATGTCTTACAGAGCAAATTGAACTAGTAAGACTCAAGTAAAGCACTGAATCATAATTATAAAATTATAAAAAAAAAAATTGCAGCCAAAAATTTCAAAAAAAAAATCTAATAGGAAAAACGAAATTGCAGCAAAAAAATATAATTTTCGTAGAGATAATATTCTAAAAAAATAACATAAAATCTATTAGAAAAAATTCTAATAAAAAAAATTCTAAAAAGAACACCTTAAAATTCTTTTAAAAAAAAATCGCAGCTAAAAAAATTTCGTAGCAAAAAAACATAAAGAGAAATCTCCAAATTCACTTGCTAAAATTTATTCTAAAATTAAAATAATTTAGGTCCCTAAGTTTAAAACTATGAGAAGATCCCAAAAAACAATTAAAATATAATTTTTACTAGAGATAGTATTGAAAAGAAAAGATTTGAAAACTTACTCAATAAGAGATCTCAAATTGAAGCATTATTTTTTTCTATCAATAGTAGCACAAAGGAAAGAATAGAGGGACATAAGAGATATTGCAAAGGGAAAAGAATAGAAGACCTACTACAAAGGAGAGGAGGTGAGGGGACTACTACGAAGGGGAGGAGGTGATGGCACTCATGCTACTTTGGAAAAGAGAAGGAAATAGGATAATAGAATATTTTAATTTTTTAAAATTAGTTTTTCATCGATTTATGAGATCCATTCCTTTTCTGATAGTTTTCGGCAGAAGAAAAATTAAGAAACAATACTGCCGCATAGAATCTAACTCAATAGATAGGAAGTAACTTTAAAATTACTTCTAGACCAAATAAATAGTAGAAGTAGCAGAATTAAATTACATTTCCTACTTCCTATATCATTCAGGGCAAATAAATGCCTAAATAGTTGAAGTAGTAGAAGTATCGTTACATTCACTACTATTTTACTTGAATGCAAACAAACGTACCCTTAATACTGAAGATTTATTTTATGTTTTTTTTATTATATTTCTTTTTCATTGTATGTTTTTTGCTTCTTCATGTGATCTTTTAATCAAAGAGCAATATTATTTGAGAATTTTCTTACAATTTCTATTTTTTAGAACTTGCTCGTTTTGTATAGAATAAACCTTATAACCCTCCTAACCAATCAAGCCCTTGAATCAGTATTATTTTAGACCTATCATATTGGTCTAGGATCTATTTATCAATATCGTTTCAATACAATATATACAAATTCTATTACATTTTATATGTTAAACTGGAATTCTGATTTTGAAGTTTTCATCACTTTAATTTATTTGATTTACTATAATTTTCTTGGATTTTTCTAGAACCGTTGATTTTCAGATCAGAATTTCGACACATATTGATACCAACTTTTCATTTGATAATTTTAGAATATAATCCAGATATCGAAAGATGATTTTGTGAAATGCATCATTATTGTCTTGTTTCTTATTATCTCAAGGATTTTAATGAAATTTTTCTGAGAACATCAATTTTCAAGCCACAATCTGAATATTTTATTCATTTTAATTTCTAACATATTTTTTCTTCACTCTTTATTTTTGTCTTATTTTCTTGGCCTTGCTAGGTAGTAAAGGATGTTTTAAGAGATCAAGCATGCGGTGACTTAGTCATATGACGACTCAAGCATGGGCTTCCTTGAGAGTTGATACATGTGTCGGAGATGTGTATTCATACAACAATAATCACAACAACAACAACTAAGCCTTCTGACTTAAGTACTTGGATAGGCTATATGAACCCAAAGAGAATCATGTTGGATCATTCACACTGATAATTCTTCTTCATTCATTTCTATTGAATAATATGTCATCATTTAATCCTCTAGAATCTATATCTTTTTATATTATTTCTATTCATATTTTTTTCGATCTTTCCTTTACTTTTTTAACTTGTTCTATATTGATAAGCTCTCCTCGTCGAACTGGTGTATTTGTAGGTCTACGTTGCACATGGCTAAACCATCGTAAGTGATTTTCTCACATTTTCTCTTCGATGTAGGCTACCTTAGTTTAGCACGAATATCTTCATTTCTCGCTTTATCTGTCATAGTGTTACCACACAACCAACGAAGCATGCGTATCTCTGTTATTTTCTGTGAATGATATTTCTTTATAACCCAATATTTTGTGTCATATAATAAAACTGGCCTAATAGCAGTTCTATAAAAATTTTCTTTTAGTTTTAACGAAATGTTTTGGTCATATAAAACTCCCGTTGTACTCCTCTATTTTAACCAGCTAACTTGGATCTTATAATTGACATCACTATCAATCTCTACATCATTTTGAATAATGAAACCTAAGTATCTAAACTGACTGCTTATTTGTATCTCTTACCCGACCAATATTACAATACTATAGTCTTGAGTGCGTCGTTTACTAAATTTACACTTCATACATTCTGTTTTGAACCTACTCAGTTTAAAATATCTAGATTCTAATATTTGCCTCCATAACCCTAACTTGACATTCACCCATACTCTTGTCTCGTTAACTAAGATAATATCATCGGTAAATACCATATATCAAGGTATCTCATTCTGAATAAAAAATTTATTTTTCTCACACTCTGCATTTCTCTCGTTCATTCTCTAAAATTTCTTTCTTCATTCAATTCCTAGCAGATAGTAGAAGATGATGTAGAACAATAGTAGTTTAACCAAGCCATCAACTTATTAGGCAAATAGACTTATCATTTTCTAATCTATCATGTATTCTTACTATGTCTTGTGAAATAAGTTAAAAATAAAATTGAGAAAAATATAAATAATTTCAAATCTTTATGTAGTTAGTAATTAAATTCTACTTTTAAAAGTCTATATTTGAGAGAATTTAAATTTTGTGCTTGTCTCAAAAATTTTGTAAATATAAAATGATCTGGTTATTTTTTTATTTTTCAAAATCTAGAAATAGAAAATTTGAATCATCAAATATGTTGTAGTTGACTTAAAATTTTGATTAAAATTTTGCTAGAATGATTGCTAAAACCATGATGTTTCTATGATTTTAACATTTTAATTTATATTTAGTTTACCCATTTTTAA
This sequence comes from Dracaena cambodiana, assembly GCA_036321105.1. Lineage (NCBI taxonomy): Eukaryota > Viridiplantae > Streptophyta > Magnoliopsida > Asparagales > Asparagaceae > Dracaena > Dracaena cambodiana. The sequence continues at coordinate 14,954,882 of JAYEPQ010000011.1, read as the reverse complement.
TACAAATTTTTCTATTTTTAGAAGTTTACAGAAATTATAATAAATATATTTGGTCTACCAAATGAGATCTAATTAACTATAAAAATTAAGATAAAGGTGTATTATGATAAGGACTAACTGTTGAAAATTATCCAAAATTTTAGGAATTTTATTTCTATTTATTTCACCTATTGTCGAGTACCAATTTCACTATTTTCAAGCTTTTTTTAAAAATTTATATATATATATATATATATATATATATATATATATATATATATATATATATATATATATATATATATATATATATATATATATATATATATATATAGTCTATCAAAGGGATCCAATTGACATGAAATTTTAATCATAATGGTATTGTATAAGGAACATCTATAATAACTTTTTAGAATTTTATATTTATTTTTCCTATTACCGAATATAAAAATTTATTTTTTGGTATTATTTCGAAATCAACATAAATATAGGAACTAATAAATAAATTTTATTTGTATTTAAAATTTTATAAACTTATTATACATATGTTGTTCTAGCTATATAGAATTTACCACATTTAAATAAATTAGTTTCTTATTTCTTAGAAAGAAACTCTAATTTAAATTGGTTTTAAATTAAATTAAATATTAAAAAGGATTTTCCTTATTAAATCATGTCATACAACAGCAACAACAACTAAACCTTTTATTCCAAGTATTTGGGGAAGGCTACATGAATCAAAAGAGAATCAAGCCAGATCGATCACGTTGATAATTTTTTTCATTCATTCCTATCAAATAATATCTCCTAATTTCAAACTCTATAATTCATATTTTTTTGTATCATCTATATCCATAATTTCTTTGATATTTCCTTTTCTCTATTAACTTATCCTACATTAATAAGTTTCCCTCATCGAACTAGTGCATTTGTAGGTCTACGTTGCACATGACCAAACCATTGTAAACAATTTTCTCGCATCTTCTCATCGGTGGGGCTACACCTATCATAGTAGAATATCTTTATTTATCACTTTATCTCTCCTATTGTTACTATATATCCAACGAAGTATGCACATCTCTGTTACACTCATCTTCTGTGAATGACGTTTCCTTTTAGCCTAGCATTCCGTGTCATTTAATAAAACTGGCCTAATAATAGTCCTATAAAATAAATCCTTTAGCCTTAACAGAAAGTTACGGTCGCATAAAACTGGCCTAATAACTCTTCTATGAATGACGTTTTTTTATAGCCCATCATTCCGTACCATATAATAAACCTGGCCTAAAGCAGTCCTACAAAATAAATCAATGTTAACGGAATGTTAAGGTCACATAAAACTCCCGTTACACTTCTCCATTTCAACTAACCAGCTTATATCTTATAATTGATATCACTATTGATCTCTCCTTTTATTCTGAATAATAAAATCCAAATAGCTAAACTGATTGCTCATTTGTATATCTTGCCCGTCTAGTATTACAGCACTATAGTCTAGTCCGTCATTTACTAAATTTATAATTCATATACTCTGTTTTAGATCTACTCAATTTAAAACCTTTAATTACTCAATTTAAAGCCTTTAAATTCTAATGTGTGTCTTTATAATTCTAATTTGATATTTTCGCTTACTCTTATCTTATCAACTAAGACAATATCATCAGAAAATAATATACACTAAAATATCTCATCTTGAATAGCTCTAGTAAGCTCATCTATCACTATAACAAATAAGAATGTGTTCAATACAGATCATTGATGATAATCCAATTGTGATAGAAAAATTACTTATTAAACTACCACATGTTCTAACATTAATTATTACTCCATCAAACATATCCTTAATTATATAAATATATTTGATGGAGACTCTTTTCTTTATCAATATTCACTAAAACACCTCTCGTGGTATCTTATCATAGGCTTTCTCTAGATCAATAAATACTATATGCAAATCTTTATTTCTCTTTCAAAATTTCTCTATAAATTAATGAAATAAATGAATAGCTTCCGTCATCAATCGCCTTGGCATGAATCCAAATTGGTTCTCCTATATTTTAGCAGCCTTAATTTATTTTCAATTATCCATTTCCAAAACTTCATTGTGTGACACAAGAATTTTATTCCATGATAGTTAGAACAATTCTGAATGTCAACCTTGTTTTTATATAGAGCTACTAGGATACTCTTTCTCTATTCATTTGGTATTTTCTTAATTTACTAATTCTTGTTAAAAAGATCTATTAGCCACTTTACACATATCTCTCCTAATGATCTCCATATATCTATAGAAATCTAATTTGGACCAACAATTTTTCTTAATTTTATCATCTTCAAAATCTCGTTTACTTCAGATTCTTTAATTCTACGCATAAAGTTATGGTTCATATTCTCATACTGAATAGTAAGGTCTTTCAGATCTTGAGTAAAACTACCATTATATAATCTGTCAAAATAATTTGTCCATATTTCTTTAATTTCTTTGTCTCGAATTAGAACCTTTTCATTATCATCTTTAATATACTTTATAATATATAAGTCTCTAGACTTTCTCTCTCTTATTCTAGCAATTCTATATATCCTTGTCTACTCGTCCAACTTCTCGTACACTTATTTATATAATTTAGTTTTAACATCTCAAATAGCTTTTTTAGCTTCTTTCTTGGCTATTTTATGCCTCTTATAACTTGCTCCATCATTGTTCTTTTTTAAATCTCTATAAAAGTCCTACTTGATTTTAATAGTATTTTTTACATGTTCATTCCACTATGATGTGTCCTATTTTTTTCCTTATTAAATCATGTCGTATTAAGATAAAATCATATGCGAATGATTATTGATGATTAAATATCATTTACTTTTCCTGAACTCGAACATTGATGATTTCTTGAGATCTAAATATTGGTACACGACTCCTGGTATATGTTACACTTGATATGCAACACATGTGACACATGACTTTGAAATTGATATATAAATATTGATACATAAACACTCTATTATTACTATTGTTGTTACTGTTACAATTGATATTAAATTGAGTACCTAACATCGGGGATTGAGACTATAGTCTTGGGTATGCCTAAAATGCTCTGAAACACGTGATGTTTCAGTGTAGTTTCAGTTCCAAACGACTTATATAATAAAATAAATAATTTAGTCTTGCAACGGAATTATATATCAAGTAAAAATTAAGGAGGCTATTTACAACTAAGAGCTACATGGATTACGGAGAGGTGACCTCTTCAATTCATGGGAACCACCTCTAATAGCTTGGATATATTACATTGTATGGAATGTGTAACAAGATTTATCTCTACGTCTTTTTAGGTATACATAGTATGTGTGGCTATAGAAGTTTATTAACTGTGATTATTGAAGCGTGATATATACTGTCCAAATTTATATTTATGTTACACTTGACTACTATGTTATGTTTCCCGCCTTATAGAGTTTACACTTACATACGATTTCACTTGTACCTTACATAATTTCGATTATTTTTGTACAACCTTATCCATACACTAACTTCTTTTTACCTTTCTTTATATTTTACTTGTCAGATTTAATTACCTGGATTCTCATATCTAATGTACTAATATAAAGGAGAGCATACTATAAACAAATGAGTCTTATTTTTAGGAATATGAGGATACCCATTCACTGATCAGTGAATTTTTCATCCAGGGTTTCTTTTGTTGTACTTTTGTTTACTCGTGCATGAATATTTGAAAGTAATATTTGTAGACTAGAATATGTATTATCACACTCTATTTTAGCTATTTCTAAAAAATGAAGAGTTAGAAAATTTCTAACCTCATAGTCATAGGATCTTAGAATAACTATAAAATAATTTATCTGAAATTGTAAAGATATCCATTATAGATAATAAGTTGATTACATAAAACAACACATTGTTTAGTTTGAGTACAATAAAATAATTAAAAGATAAGAACAATGCCTAGAGTAAAAAAAATATCAAAAACTATATACAAAAGATTCCAGTCATCCTATCTCTTACTATCATTTCACGTGGTCAAGAAAGTATGGGTTTTTGGTTGGGAAAGATTCTCCTTCTATATCATTATAATCTTGGTTTGGAACCTACAGGATTAAATTCGCAAGTAATATAAGAGAAAAGAAGGCGCACTATCGTTATACTAGAGATACAATATTCGTGAACATATTATGTCGGTGTCGGTTGTACTAATGAGTCATGAATAATAAGATCAAGTATGAATCAACAAGTAAATCATGTGCTTGTAAATAAGTAAACGATAAAAAAAATATACTCAAGTCTTGGTCATATTTCATATTATATTTTATAGACTATAACTGATGGATAACATAGTTTTTACAAATACAGGTAAATAACTGAGACCCAGCCATAACCCATGGCACTGAATCATGATATGCTGCAAAGCACTACTAGGTAGAACCCATATTGTAAAAGAAATAGTGAACGTACTTCAAAAGGATACTAAATTTAGAGATCCTGGCTTAATTCCGTACAGATACCATTACAGTATAATTCTTCGACCCCTTGATTGCAATAAACTTATCCTTATATGATATAGTTCTTATCAATCAATTACTTTCTTTTAATTTCTATGTCAAAGATATATGATATACATAATTTATTAGAACAACATAGCATATCTATGTCTTAAGCGAGCACATTGCCGTGAAATCAAGCATGAAATCAAGACTGAAATACCATGTTAATCGAAATCATACACATGTTTATCCATAAACTATAATTCCTTATTCATGTTATATCACAAAATCCTATATATCATGTTTATTTTGTAGAATGCTTATTGTTAATTTTGTTATGTATCAACTATAAGATGTCAGTTTATTATGTATCATGTATAATATATCGTACACATTATTGTGTACCATGTTAATCATGCATGTGTCACGTGTTACACCTAATTATGTATTTCGTGTCAATCAATGCTCAATATTAGTTTTACACGTCTCAGATTATTTATTAGTATATATGTACAGGTGTTATCAATCCCATATCTAATATAGAATGAAACCCTAGCCATAATAGCAACCCGATGTTGATACGCTAATCTGATTCTCAATCAAATCTCTGCTACAATCACTATCAATTGCTGTAAACAGTACCTAATAAATCAAATCATTAAAATTTTCTGAAATTCTCTTACCTTCACTAGAGATTAGAGGGTTGCTAATTGGCTGACCTAGTCGTCATATAACTATTCTTTGGTTCCAAAGGGTCTCATATTTCTCTCTAAAATTTAAAAATAAATCAAATGCAATCTCTATCCCATCATATCCTTAACAAATACAACATATAGAAAATTGAATAAAACCCTAACTTCAATCTCTAATTAGATATAGAGAATTGGTCTCAAAATTCTTATTTTTCAATTAATCATTATACAGTAACGAAATAAATAAAATAGAATTACTAGATAACTATATATAGAAAACCAAGTTTTTGTGTAAAATTTACTATTAGTGGCCGAAGAACTATGACTGACAGTTTAGGTTGTTGGCTTGTGGTCCCTTTCTCACTAGATCTCTCGCGAAAATCACACAAGTCCCCCTAACCCTCGAGATCAATAGTATATAGTCAACCCATGTACAAGTATTATGCATAAAGATATAACTTTAAATCTAAAACTTGAATCATTTTTCTTAATTAAAAAAACTAATAAATCTAAACTCCTCTAGTTTCATTTAATTACAGTAACTTTCATCAATATAAGAGTACAAAAAATTGATCATTATAGCAATCTAAGCATTCGAAGAAATTTCATGATCAATAACCATGTGGTCTCGCTAAATAACTGGTTTTGCTACCAGTTAGGATCTATTCAAAACTTTTCATCATGGAATTTCTATTGCATAATCTTTATCAATGATGGATCTCAAATACAATATCAGACCTCAACTTTATTCACTAAATCTCAACATGTATGCAAGAACATAGAAGAAATTATGAAAAATAGGTATAAAAGCATGTTATTTATATATAAACCTTAATCGATTAATTTCCTTGATCTAGCCCTATCTTTTTCCCTAGTCCCCTGGTCTGCTATGATGTGGGGGAGTAATTTTCCATTGCATGAAGAAATTAAGGAGAGGAAAAAATTTAGAAGATGAAATGCATTTATATTCATGCATTATACTCTACACATCATACCCTTATTACCTAGTTAAATAACACCTGAGCAACCTAATTCCCACACTTCATCTCAACTCCACACATCACCACTAGCTCTAAATGAGGGGTGCCCAAAAATTAAACCTAGGTATGTGCCCTGGGTTAAATTTAATGAATTTTAAAAATATATATTATTTTACTAATTTTTGTTCCGATTAATGTTCTTTAATAATTACTATGAATAGCCTAGTGGAGGCAAAACTCCCTAGGCAGCAATCTGAGCATGGTCATTAATCATGATTTTTTTAATTCTTAGATTGTTATAACGATCAATTTCCAGTTCTCTGATGTTGATAAAAGTTACTGTAGTTAGATGAACTTAGAGGAGCTTAAGTTTTGCCGATTTTATATATCAAAAAATAATTCAATTTTTAGATTTAAACTTATGTCTTTATGCTGAATACCTATGCATGGATTGATAGTGTACTATTGATCTCTGAGATTTGGGGCACTTGTGTGATTTTCCTTAGAGATCTAGTGAGGGAAGGACCGTTAGCATGGCCTAGACCACCAATCAGTGGTACTTTAGGCACTGGCGATAGTGAATTTACTCAAAAGCTTCACTTGGTATGTAGAGTTCTCTAGTAATTTTTATTTTATTTATTTGTTACTATATCATGATCAGTTGATATAACTAGAATTTTGAGACCAATTCTCAATATTGAATTAGAGAAATGAAGTCAAAGTTTACATTCAATTTTTTATGTGATGTATTTGTTAAGGATATGATGGGATAGAACTAGTGTTTTATTTATTTAGAAATTTTATAGAGAAATTTGAGTCCCTCTAGTACAAGAGAACCACTATCTGACAACTAGGACCACGAGCGACTTGTCTTCTAGTCTCAAGAGAAAATAATTTTTTTCTAGAGAGCTTTACTTATAGATTAGACTTATCATGTACTGACAGTGACTATAGTAGAGATTTAATTAAGAATTTGGTTAGGGTATCGGTATCAAGATTTCTATTATGACTAGGGTTTCACTCTGTACTAGACCTGCAACTGGTAATACATGTACATGTACACTAATAAATAAATTGTTACATGTATAATGAGTATTGAGCATTAGTTGACACGAGATACATAATCAGGTGTGACACGTGGCGCATGCACGATTAACATGGTATAGTTGTATAATATATTATACATAATACATAATACATGCCACTTGATGATTGATACATGACATAATTAACCACAAGCATGATACATGATAGATGTGATATATAGGATATATCGATATAGCATGAATAAAGAATTACGTAGTTTATAGATAAACATGTACATAGTCCTGATTGATATGGTATTTAATTCTCAATTTTGTAACGCCCTATTTCCCCATGGGATACAAAAACGGAATGCGGTACCAGTGGACATGCATAATATTGTATACACAAGGCCAAGATATAATAAAACAAGAAGAATATGAATTTTAGACTAAGGATACAAATTCGCAATAAAATCATAGAAAACTAAGAACTAACTACTGACTGCGATCTAAGTCGTATACTTCGAAGTGCAAGAGATTGACAAGAAGTACAAGGGTAGTAACATAAGATCGTTCTTTCGATGATTGTTTTAATTATTAAATTAGATACTAAATAAATAAATTATGAAATACAAGATTGAACTTTTAATTAACTAAAACTAAAAATTGAAGGATTTTTAGTTACTTAAAAGAAATTGTTTGTAAGATAAGTTAACTCCCACATAGAATAATTTACTGGATATGCTTATACTTGTTTTTCTCAGTTGCATAGATCATACCGTCTTCCTACAACAGAAAAATATATCTTTAAAGCACAAAATTAAATAGTGTTATAAGTTTGATAATTTGACTAACTTTCCCAACTAATTTTATATGCATTTTGAGTTTATTTAAGCATCACATATGAATAATAAAATTAAACATTTAAAGTTTAAGTATACAACATGCCTAAAGAGTCTATGACATATAAAATACTAAGTAATAAATATATCGTCAAACTATAAATTATCATAGACTCGAAACTATATTTAAAACCTAATAAGATAACAGAGAATCAAAATATCAATTTTACGTAAATCAATCAAGCATGATAAACACATAAATATATGCTAGTAAATTTTCTATAGTTCATTACTTAATCTGAACCAACAATAGAATTTAGTTGTGCATACTCATCATAACCATCAATATATAAATAAAGGAGATTCTTTTATTAATAATTATAAAAGAGCACACAAATAAAAATATAAAACTCAATAATATCTTTTCTATATTGTATATCTCTCTCTCTCTCTCTCTCTCTCTCTCTCTCTCTATATATATATATATATATATATACATGAACTCTTAATTATATCGGATATTTATACCATCTCAAAAATCCTAGCAAGGATTCTATTTATAAGGAAACTTTCTTTTATTTAGAAATCCTCAAATAACTCTCGCTGCGGTCATGTCTGTCCAAAGTTGTATCTACAACTCCAGGCTCTCGGGTTCTGTCTTAATCGATGTTTGTTGATAGCCCATTGATGGCTGTGGATAGCCAAACATGTAAATTGGTAGTCTAAGTTGATATTTGAGATACTTTTTGAATTTTGAATTTTCTTCTATATAGAACTCTGCAAAAAGACTATAAAATACTAGAAAAATATTAAAGTGGAGAGTTTGATTAATAAAAATAATTTATTATTAATTTTTTGTAATAATCATCAAAAATGGATTATAAGTGCTCAAAATAAATTAAAATAACTACACTTTTTACTTGTAATCAACTACCATTTAGAAATAAAAATTATATATCTATAACAAGTTTAACAGATACAAATAAAAAACATACATATACGGATCGCTATCTAGAAACAAGCATAGATGGATAGAAATCAACAGAAGAATAAGTACAATGCGATATCTGATAACAAAATATGCATGTTGAGTATAAAAGAAGTCAAATCCTAGAATCACTGCTGTTCCACATACTCTAGAAAGTATGGATAATTCACTAGTGGTTGTACCTTGTATTCTTCTTCACCTGAGCATGTGGGTTAGCTCAGAGGTCAGACCCAAAAAGAAATAAAATCGAGGTCATGCTCAAGACAATAGTATAAGTATAAATAAAGTTCTATATGATGCATGACATGTAACAAATAATGTCTAACATGCAATAAAATAGCAAATTTAGTATAACAATAACAACAATAAAATAATATAAAAACTAAATAAAGATAACTCTTAAGGGCCTGCTGTATACCTCAGAAAGAATCAGAAGAAACCCCATTGTACATCCCATACTATGTAACGTGTCAATGATTATAGATGTTACTCCCACATACTCTAATGGTGGCCTACGATTTGGTTATGTGTAGTGCTGAGCTCTAAGCGGCACATAATTCTCACTTGGTATACAATCTTATTATGATATTAAGGTTAATTACATATAAGTATTTGAAACTAAACAGTGATACTATTACATATTTATAGGAGGACACCCATTCTGAATACATGGTTACAATAAGAATAATATATATACATGTCTTGCTCCAAGGCTAGAACCATATCAACAATGATATAATATATAATAATGTCCCATTTCGAGGTTGGAATGACACCAATAATAATGCATATACATGTCGTTTTCCAAGGCCAAGACCACACCAACAATGATATCTCCTATAACTAGTAATTTGATTTGATTGTATAGTTTCTCGAATGCCCGCAATTTCTATTTATGTGGTTATATGTCAAGTACGAAGTGTGGTCTCATGTTCCATCAATATGTCAATCCAATATATAAGTATAATATTATGTAATTTAATATAATCCAATTATCCATACTACATCTCTAATCCATATATTCATAATCATAAACATGACAATGATCCTTATAGTCATATAAATAGATCATGACCCATAAAATTAAATGGCACATTACACATTAGTCAAAATTTCAAAGATAAACAAATTTCATTCATATTGACCAAAGTAACATGTAGCATTAATCAAATCGTATCTTATGCAAACATGAGCCACTAAATGAAATGAAAAATTACAAAATTAATCCATGTGTAGGTCACGAGATAGCATGTTGCAAATTAGTCCATATGTAGATCATAATATATAAAGTATTAGAATAAAACTACTAGTACTGTCATTCTTATAATGGAAAAATTCTAAATAAATAAGTTAATCTTGATTTCTACATGATTCTAGTAAACTAACTATTCAAACATAATCATTTTTTAATTAAATCACTAAATGCAAAAGTGTGTACTTGCTTGGATTAGTTTTTGAGTAAAAGTTACCATTTTGCATGAGTTATACAAACTAATTAATATAATAAAATATTAAAACATAAAATAAGGGTATTAAATCCTAATATTTTGTTATACTATGTTTAGTGCAAAATGGGTGTGTATGATTTACCTTTAAATGTTATGGATAAAATTCTAAATAAATGGAACCATTATTAGTATAATACTTTCCAAAATAATTTGTTAAGTGAAACATAACTATTCTTGATTTTGTATTAGTATAGAAGTAAACAAAGTGATCTAATTGTATAAGTATATTCTTGACGGAAAGATAATGACTCGTTTTCATAATTAGAATTTGGAATAATTAAGCAAATAATTATATTTAATTTTTAGCATGACTCATTCAATAACATATCTATTTAAGTATGAATACCAAATTTCTAATCCTTTTACTCAAGCTAGTTCTAATAAAAAATGAATGTGAAGTTACTTGTCTTGACAGGTTAAAGAGATAAACCTATTTTTATTTGGCTAACCATCACTTTCCCATGTCCCCTTCTTGCCCTCCTTTCTTCTTGTTCTTGAGGTGAGAGAGTGAGCGGGAGAAAATGAAGAAAACCAAAATAAATATGAGAGAAAAAGAAAATAAATTGAGTAAACGGAAGCAAAGGGGACTAAGGCCATACCTTCTCATTAAAGGGGTTGTTAGTTATACTTCTAATACAATGACAAGTATGATGAAAATGTAAAATAAGATTTTGACTTTGATCTAATATAAATATATATAATTTTAACACACACACACACACACACACACACACACACACACACACACACACACATATATATATATACTCGACCATGAAGTTAGCAAGAGCTTGAGACTTGATAGAAGGTCGCGATAGGTATTTGATGTCAAAACCTATTAATTCTACTCTCTGGAGCTGCACTCGTCTAGATCTCTCAATCTTTGTGAGTGTGGTTCAGTTGAGGATGTCGGATAGGACTTACATTGTGTGGGATTGGAAGTAGGGTTGGAGTTTCCTTATCGTAATGGCAAGGGAATAAGCGACCTTCTCATGTAGCCTACCATTCTGCTTTGCCATATCTTCTCGGTAGAATGAATCTATTTAGGAGTTTAAAAATTATGGGGAGGTATTGACCTCTTGTCAATAAAAATTGATTGATGAAAGTATTGGTGTTGTAGGGTGTCTCATTGATTAGGTAGTCCTTGTTCATCCTTCTTGGTAGCAAGCCAATCATATGTATACTTGAATTGTTTTGAAAAGGTCCTTGACTGCAGAAATTCTATATAGCAATGCAATTTTGACCCTTTGTGATATTCTACTTTATCTATCAGGAGATAGAGAGACCTTAAAGAAATAATAGGGAGTAGTTGTTTTCCATATCTGGAATGAACATAATGCATATCACCCACTTGATGGAGCCACTTGCACTCCTCTTCGAAATGAACTTCATCTAAAACTATAATAGGATCCCCAAATAGCTACATTCTCCAGCTTTTGATGGTCTTGTCCTTGGACAGGTGTATTGGTGATTATTTCCTTAGGAATGGAGGGGTTGCTCCTAGCTAGTCTGCCACTTCGCTCTTTGTTGTTGTCAGGGGTAAACATCAGGATAGTGTTTCGAAAGCGACACTATACCTCATCATCTTAGCCTCCTCTAAATCCAATGTAGTGATGTTTGGTCAGTAAGGTTATTGAGTAATTCATTGTAAAACAGACACATAAAAGGGTGAAAATAAATCAGAAGTGCAGATTTCGAACTCAAGAATAGAGACCAAGTGTTTAAATGCGAGACTAACAGCTAACCTAGCATCGCTCATTGAACGTGAAGATAACAGTTAGTCTTGTGTGAAAAATTGAACTCGAGTTTGCTTATTGCCTCATATAGGAAGATTAGATACGAGGATACCTCGCATTATAAGAAACCAATGCAAAGTTAACTCATAACTTTGTACAACAAGAATTTGATGCAAGGCTAATCAGTAGGCTCATATAGTCAATTTTCAGGAACCCTTAACATTGCAGGAGTGATGAAACTACAACGCTGTTGCCATTGCCATCAAAATAAGTCCAATTGATAAAGATGACTCTCCAATTTATCACCATATATTGGTCAAGAAGGCATCTTTACCTCCTATAATGGGTATGATTGTGCCACCGGCGGCCGCCATTGATCGGTCTCGAAGAGACTCCACCTCTGCTAGAAGAAGTTCGTTTTGATGCCATGGTGTAATTTAAGTCACAAGGGAGTTGAAAAAAAAAAAATCAAGTTAAACTCATGGAAATACTAGCGAGAGTTTATATTTTCATTGGGTCTTCTCTTGAAGACCTATTTTAAAGAGGTTGGAGATGAAAGTTCATTTTTAAAAGGCTATGTGCCTTTCAATGGACGATCCAGATTTGAGACATGAATATCGAGTAGAATGTGAGAATAAATTTCTACATATAATATGCGAAGATAAGACATAGCTTGCATCAATATGCAAGAAAGCACTAGACTAATCTATAGCATCACATCAAATTTAAAACACTAGCTAGCTAGTATCCTCGCATCAGATTCAAAACATTAGGTTAAGAGATAGCCTCTCATCCAGAGTTAACTTGAAGTGAGATTCAAGTCAAATGATGAAGATTTTCTTATGGCTTTCCAAAGAAGTTCAATAGTATATATGCAAGAGCTACATAAATTACAAATGCTGATTCAATCTTCAAAATCAAATATCTAATAACAGAAGAGTTAAAATTCGTACAATCTAATAACGAAGAGGATAAAGAGTCCAAAGTATTTTAAAATTCATTACAATCTAACAATGAAGTTTTGAAAATATTAGAAGGTGTTCTATAGAGTGAAAAGTGATTGGAAATTCCACTAAAGTGAAGACTGCACAAGACAGGTTAATTAGTATCCTCGTGTTAGTGTGAAACTGCGAGGGCTAACCTATAGTCTCACATGGCGATTATAATGCTAGGCCAACTAGTAGCCACGAGTAAAATTCAAAATGCGAGGTTAACCAGTAGCCTCACATCACTATTGTTTTAGTTAAACTGAAACTATTTTAGATAATAAATATGATTAATTATCAGTAAAGAGGTGGTTATCCCTGTATCTTTAAGTACGATTAGATAATTATTACATCTAAATTCTTCCTTTGACAAAAAATTTCAAACTTATCATTGTGGAGTGGTTATCCTTTCTTGATCTATAAATTAGCCATTAGAATAGAGAAAAATATACATCAAATATGAACTATGAGTATAATAATTCCAGTGTTGTATATACATTTACTTGGCGAATTCTCACCATAGAGATACACATATAAATTTAATATTGCTAAGTGGTATTCATGCTCATCGTAACTTTTGAGAGATAATTTACAAGCAAACCATTTTTAGGCTTTAAAGAGATGCTAGGTACAAACACAAGAACCCAAATTAGTAGCACACCATTCAAGAGCTTACCACTGACCGATGCCACCTCATAATTAGAGATGACAATGCATTCATCCATGAGCCAAAATTTGGTCCTTCCTATACAAATTTTTGAATTAGAAAAATAAAAGTTTTATTTTTAATTCAAAATTTTATATATGATAAATGCGTCTATTACCATATTTACTCATAATGGCTGAAATGTGTTCAGTATGTTAAGTATGCGTCTTGCTTATATTAACTCCGAAACTTGTAGACTTGACGCTGAAAAAACTCGCATTCATGTCCACATGTTCTTCCTTTTTTTAGTCTTGCTTATATTTTAATCCGAAAAAAAATATTAAAATATAAATTCCCGTCGAAAAGAATTTATTCCTTTGATGAAAAATAAAGTAATTTTTAAAAATTGTTCCTATCTATATTTATACATTCAGATCTAAATTCTTCACCCTTAAACATATTTAAACTTAGATATAAAGATAATTATCTCATTTACTTCAGATAATTTAATTTTTTTTATCCATATTTATACTTGGTTAAATAATTTCAGTGCAAATTAGAAATTTACTGATTGTTATAGATATATAATTTTAAGAATTGTCACCTTTTAGGTAAAAACTTTATATTTGAAAAGTATCTAATTTTCTACAAGTAAGTTATCTCTCTCTTAAAATAAAATATACATCATATTATAGTCTTACATAAATATTAGTTCAAATTTTATGTAACTTATATATACTATATTTTGCACGCCAATTTTGTGTAATATAAAATTCTAATTACTAGACTTCAAGAAAAATTAAAAAAATACATCTTAACTTTTATAATAATATATAGCTTAATTGTTTATATCATAAATTTGGTTATTTAGTTAGCACTTGGATAAGTTATTTTTGCATCAAGTTATTTACAACTAATAAATCTTTATCAATAGTTCATAGGTAAATCGTTTCTATTCCCAAATTTATATAACAATTAATTTAACCTTTATTTTTAATATTTTAATCTATTTTTATTGATAATTTATATAAGAACAATTTATACATAGTTTTCTGCTACCATTTATTTTGTCGCATTGTGTGACACCTAAATAAGTATTAATACAATCTAAATATTTTAACTTATACTCAAAATGTAACTAAATTAATTTTTAAGAAATCTAAGTATTTAATAATCATAATGCATATATCTATTTAAACTTTGATATTTTCTCAACATGCATAGCAAATACCTATTAAGCTACTTGTAAGAAAAGGAAATTATCAATTTGAAAGGAAAAAAATCTTTAATTAACTAACTTTTAGTCAATTTTGAACTGGTCATAACCTGACTCCCATCTTATCAAGAACGATGAATATTGGCCATTGGAAAATTTGCATGATAAGTCCAAAACATTTTTAAGAAATTAATAAAATATGTGTCCATCGGCTAGCCTAATCTGCGCTAGGCTCAGTGACAAAGGAGTTATGATAACCATAGTATAGATCTTATAATATGTTGGCTTGGTTAGAAAAGGTGTGATCTCAGTTGTTCAATCATTTGATAACAAGAGTTATTTTTTTAAAAAAGAATCACTATAAGTCAAATTGAATAGAATTTGATCAATCCACTGAACAAAGAATAGCCATAAATATAATAGCTTGGCTAACTTGAGGAGAAATTTAGTTTCTAAATACTTCCAATGGCACCATCCTCAGAGACGGGGCAGCCCCCATGATGACTTCTGGCACAATCTTTGGGCCGAGGTTATGCCAGTCGAGTATGGCGGCCTTGAACAGGCGGCTGTTTCCATCAAAAAATGCTTTTCCTTTCATTACCATGGATCAATAAAAATTACAATAAAAATAATCCAAATTACAATGATCAGAAAAGAAAAGAAACAAACGTGAGAGACTTATAAATTACATCTCTCTCTTTTACAGAATGTGTGGGCTCTAATGTCGCTATGCTTGTACTCCCTTGACGATCTAACACCCAAAATTAGTCTTGAACGTGGAGAATAGCTCCTGGACGAGGGTTCGGCTGCTGCACGGCGGCTCTGGTCTCTAGATCTTTCCCCTTTTTTTTTTTTTTCAAAAGATCCCCCAAAAATTTCCTCTTGGGTCATATTTATAGATTTCAGAGTTTCCTTCGAGATAAGGATGGAATCGCAATCAAATCCGTTTCTGAATTAATATTTAGATATGAAACCTTTAATTCCAAGTGATTGTATATGATTAGAATAGAAATTCGGATTGAAATCTAGAAGGAAACCCAATTTAGAAACTGAAATAGCTCCGCGTGCACGAGACTGACATCGTTGTGCGAGGTTGATAGCCTTGCACGGGGCTATTAGCCCCGCGCGCATGAGGCTATTTTTCCCCCTATGGTTTTTTTGTTTGCTTCTCAATTTTTCCCATCTATAAGATCCCCTCCAAAGTTTTTAAAATCTCATTTATTGATATTGAGCGAGTTTTGAAATACTTTGGACTTCAAATTCTCGAGTTTCCGTTGCCCAAACTTCTTTAGAATTTAATTACATGAGGCTAATAGTTTTGCTCAAAATAACCTCGCGGAGGAATAGTAACTACCCCATCATATTTTGGCGCCCTCTTCTTCTTCAAATACTCTCCCTCTTCTTCTTCAAATACTCTCCCTCTTCTCCTCTTTTCTCATTTTCCAAAAGAAAACTTATTCCTCTTTTTGAGTCCTCTTGAGTTCATCTCAAATTTCCTTCGATTTCTTGACCAAATCTTCATCAAATGGCGCCCAAGAAGTTCGTGGCGAGTCATAGTGGTGCCGTCTCTGCTTCACGGCCGCCAATTGCCGGTGTTGGGCGAGTTCCACTCATTCTTGGAGGTAAAATCCTCCCTAATCATCTTTAAATCTCTTTTTTCTTCTTTATTTTGAGTAGAATTTTGATATGAAGGCTTTGTGGAGGATTCTAGCCATGATTGTATAGAAGGAATGGGGTTCGGAATCTCATATTGCCACCGGCGGTGCTGGAAGCCGGCGGCGGTGGTGTCTTGCCGCCTTGCATGGACGCGAGGCTGTTGCCTCGTGCCACGCGAGGTTGCTGCCTTGCGTGCGCGAGGTTGCTGCCTTGCGCAACACAAGGTTGCTTTCTTGCAGGTGCGAGGCTACAGCCTCGTGCGGCTTAGCCTTGCATCTTCTTCTGCTCTGCATTACTTTAAACAGATTTTCCCAGATTTTTTTGACAATTCTTTTGACCCTTATTTCGCTCTTCTCTTTGGCAGTGAACTATACCACTTCTATATCGAAATACCGTCATATTCGTTTCCGAGGGGGTCCGGACGGTAGGATCCGACCTGGTTTCTGTGGTCCCATTCCCACATTTACTTATGGTAGCAGTGATGATCGCTGAGACAAACTATCCAGTGTAGTCCATCTACTCTGCGGGAGTTGATGAGCGATGCTCCGCTTGAAGGTGCTGGGAGGGAAGAATTCAAGAAATTTGTATTTCTTTTTGGGAATTTAATACCCATCCCAGAGGAGCCGCTGTGTGTGGATAAATGCAAATGGATTCATGAAACAGGCAATATGAGGATGTTTCTTCCGGATATAGTGAGGAGTTTATTTGCCATAAAATTGCAAATGATTCTTTATTGAGATTTTTCAATGAAATATTGCAATTATAAACGATTTTCTATTTACAGAAGATGAGGAAAATCTAATTCTCTTTTTGTTTAAAATTAGGCTTAAGAGTAGTTATGGAGGACGATTCTGCTCTCCGTTGACACTATGTATAAAATTTTGAGTTGGCAAAGATTTTGAGCTTTTGATAACATCAACTCTTAAATGAAAATAGTTTTTTTTAATATTGATCTCCAGATGTCTTTTTCTGCCTAAGTTTCTGCTATTTATAGAGATTTGGAGACTTTTTAGTTGATATAACTATTCAACTATTGGCCTCTACGATATGAGAATTAATTTCTCGCCTTTTGGTCTGGTGGATTTATATTAAATTTTCAGAATTTGTAATCGATATTTTTAATTATCTGAATCGTAACTGAAAGGTGAAATGTGAATATCAAACATGGTTCTTTCAGACAACAATTGGGATGCGAATCTCAAAATTTTGATTCGCAGTTATTTCAGACTGTAACTAGAATGCGAATCTTAAACTTTAGATTTGCAGTTCTTTCAGACTGTAACTAGAATGTAAATCTCAAACTTTAGATTTGCAGTTCTTTTAGACTGCAATTGGAATGCAAATCTCAAACTTTACATTCGCAGTTCTTTCATATTGCAAAATGCGAATCTCAAACTTAAAAATCATAGTTTTGGTGTGATTACAACTGGAATACAGATCTCAAACTTTATATTTGCAGCTCTTTTGGATTATAATTGAAATGCGAATCTCAAACTTTAAATTCGCGGTTTTGTTGTAATGGCATGTTTACTGTTTGCATAATATACTTGGGCGCGATGATGAGTCCCTATAGGGCCCACTCTTTTATTAAGTCTATGAATTTAGAGAAAGAGATTCACACTTCAGTTTTATTAGCTAATCAAAGATCGCATCTCATCATCAAGCACAGCTCCGTGAAAACCACGTCTTATTTCTTTTGTAATTTGTATATGCAGATCTCTGTTTATGAAAGATGATCCCAATAAAAGAAAATTCTTCTAACAAAATCCGCTTCAAAGTTTTCAAAACTCCATGGTTTTAGAAGTGTTTTGAAATACTTTGGATAATTTTAGCCAAAATACAATCTTCACATTTTGAGAGGAAATACGATTTTGTATCAGAATTGCGAATTTTGCACTTTTGGGAAATGCATGACTCTACATTGTAACCGTGGATCTCGTGCTTTTGCAGAGCCGACTCTGTATTAAAGCCGTGGATCTTGCGCCGTATGCGATATATTCGGATTTCCTCTCAAAAAGTGCAAAGACCTACTTTTTTGGTGTAGAGATTGAGTTGTTTTCTGAACTTTATTAATGAGGAGATCCTCACGAGATTTGGGCCAAAATTCTAGTCCGTCAAATTACCTGCTATAAAATCTCAAACTCATCATTTAAAAATCTTTAACACTTTTTGAAAAATTTGAACTTCATACTTTCTCCAAACTTTCAAAACCCTTCATCTTTAAACTTTTCTTATCCTCAATTTTTTAAAGAACTTTAAGAAGATGATGAAAAAAGTTTCATTCTCTGGTCTACTCGGCAGTGATTCCCAAAATTCTCGGGCTACTTCTAGCACCATAGTGGTTCGGCAGGAGCCTCTTGTTGGAGATGATTCTCTTACTTCATATTATATTTAGAATTTATACTCTAACCCTAAAAAAGCATCTTCCTTTCTAGTATTTCGTTTTTACTCTTTCTTTTCTTCATATAGTGAATTGCGCCTTAAATTCTTGACCAAAAGATCATTACTTTGGCCATATAAGAGAATATGATGGCGAAAAACAATTTAGACTCGGTCGAGTCTTTCTAGCTTGTACACTATATGATGGCAGAGAGAGGAAGAGTAGAATATTGAACTCTACTCACCCGATATTGCGGGAATTTACAACTACTGTCCCTTTTGAGGGAAAGAATAGGAATTTATTGAACAAATCTCCTTTTTTATTCGGTGATCATGTCCCAATCCCTAATGATTTCTTAGATGAAGAGGTCTACAAGTGACTTCGTCAGGTTAACGATCGTAACCTATTCCTTCCTGATATAGAGAGATCTTATCCATTCTTGTATTTCCAGTCTCTTTCTATTCCCAGAATCATGGATTGACATTTAAATAACTGCAAGATGGTGTTTTGCTTGGTGGATTCAGTGCACAAGGTGCATTTCCTCGTTCTACTGGAAAATATTTTTGCGTATTATTTCCAGGATCTTTCAAGCAAGACCTCCTTGTGGGTGAGACTCCAGTGATTACCCGAACTTTCGTACATTATTTTCTTAATGCACAAGGAGAATTCCCAGTCCAAAACTTTCGTCCTGATGGATAGGGAGAATGGCCGATTTTGATAAAATTTTTCTTGAGAGTTTTTTAGAATCAACTGAAGTACGCAAATCTTTATCGCGCCATAAGGGTAGTTCAACATGGAATACCTCCAAGTAGGTTTTATTTCTTTTCCTTGTTATAATAACCCTGATACTTGTACTTTCTCTACACCCCGGGGTAAATTAGAGCTTGCCCTTCACGACGGCAAAAAGAGGGGCCCACAAGGAGATTTTTCTGCATGGGGTTCGACGTAATTTTATAGTTTTTCAGTTGTATCAAAATTAGGGTTTGATTTTTCGAAACCTATTTATTGGTTGTATCCTTATAAGTAGGGTTTTATCCTGTAGTTTTGTACTCAAAATTTTAATTAATAAAATTAGAGTTTTACTGAAGGAGTGATGGCCGCCATACCGAGCTCCAGAGACATTCCTTACTGTTCTTTAATTTTTCTTAGTTAATTCTCTTTTAATTGCTTTTTAGTTTAGATTTATAATCTTGCTAGATTAGATTTAATTGCTTTCATAAATAAAAATAGGATTTTATTAACTAAAACTATGAGTAACTAATTTAACTTAGCTCTAGGATGTAGATGAAACTAGAATCCACAATGTAATTGCTCTCTAGTATTTTCTTCCTAATTAAAATAATAGAGACATGATTTTTCTATGAAAAGATTAAAATATAAGAACTCGTAGATTAATATTTTGATAGGTTATATTTGAGTTAAGTTTCTTATACCCTATACTTAGTTAGGCTTTGGAGTTGTTGATTTTTTTTTTTTTTATTGAATTATCTAATTATTTAGTCTACTTTTATGAAAAGAGTTTTTTGATGAGTTATGCTTGCACACTACTTGATATCTCATGCTTAGAATAATTTAAGTAAAGAGTAAAAATAAAGATCAAATTTTTATGATAGGAAAAAGATAATAGAAATAAAACTAATAGATTCTATATTCTAAACTAATTAGAATAACTCTCAAATTCAACTTAGAATCCTTTATTAGTCCTTTAGACTATAAAATTAGTAAGAATTGCAAAACATCTGAGATCTCTGTGGGATGACCTGTAAAGCGCTACAACCGATACTGTACGCTTGCAGTTAAAATATCACATCAGTGTTGCAATAGCAGAATGGTCACTGTTATTTTTGTCTTCTTCGTACAGACCCCCAAACCAACTTTTTGTAGTTTGTGGGGCTAATATTCCCAACCAAAGTCTGGTGTAATGCCGAGCTTCTACATCTATAGAGTATCCATCTTCTCGTGGCTTCTTTCCCTTGTTTAACATATTTGAGGTTACAAACATGGGTTCCTCATCTTTAATCACTTTTCTTTTGTAAACACACCTTCTTTTGGATGCTTTATCCTTTAACTTAGTTATTATGTTAAAAACCAAGAGTCAAGGTGGATCACAGTTACAGTTGGTAAGAATTGTAGAGATCATCTACTTACAACAGCACAATAGACGAGATTGGATCATCTTTCTTTTATTATTGAGAACTTCTCGTAAATCATATTCTTGACGAGTTTCCTCCTTGATACTGGCTCTGAAAAAGTCTTTACTGGACTGACGTTTCTGTTTTGAACAATTGCAGATGTTTCATAGATTTGGGGCTTAATATTCAGTTTTGAGCTGTTTACGCGAGGCTGAATAGCCTGGTGTTTCATCTTTTGTACGCAGGGCTGATTAGCCTCACACATGGAATTAGCTTCGCATAACGAAATAGCTTCGCGTAAGGAATTAGTTTCGTACAGAGAATTAGCTTCGCGTAAGGAAATAGTTTTGCGCAAGGAAATAGCTTCGTGCAGAGAATTAACATCGCGCAGGGAAATAACTTTGCGCAAGGAAATAGCTTTGCACAAGAAATTAGCTTTGCACATGGAATTGAGACCAGATTCGTCTTGAACTTGTCTTTTAAGAGTTCGCCGCCGCGCTCGACGATTTCGATTGCGAATTTGAGTTCTGATCAATTATGACTTTGGTTTTTCTTTGGAGTTCTGTTCAGCCATGATAGGAGAGGATTTTTTCTTTTTCGCAATATTGGAACACGGCGATCCAAAGTGGTTCTGTTCAACGGGACTTCCTTTATCATTCAAATTCACAATTTTGATCTTTCGCTGATTAGAACTCAAAGTTTTGAGAAGTTTCAGTTCAACAGGAATTATCTCATCATTCGAGTCTAACTCTTGGACTACTTCCTTTTCCAAGATCGAAGATTCAAGGGGCTCCTGTTTTATGGGAGTCCTCTTATTATTTGGACTTGTACCAAGGGTTTCCAAGTGGTGATTAGACCATCTTTTTATCGGGCTAGCCGATCTAGAGGATAAATATTCCTCGTAATTACTCTGATTGATTTTTATGATCATCATCTCTTTGGACTTACCGATTTTATTGGTGTCAGACTTGGCCACAATCTCCTCATTGGTGTAAAATACGTCTCCCACTGTAGTCGCTAGCTTGTTTCTGTCAAAAGACACTCGTCCTTTCATTGCCATGGATCAATAAAGATTACAATGAAAATAATCCAAGTTACAATGATAAGAAAAGAAAAGAAACAACTGAGAGAGACTTATAAATCACGTTTATCTCTTTTACAAAAAGTGTGGGCTCTAATGTGGCTATGGAACATCGGCCTTGTACTCCGTTGACGATTTAACACCCAAAATCAGTCTTGAACATGGAGAATATCTTCTGGACGAGGGTTTGGCTGGTGGACGGCGGTTCTGGTCTCTAAATTTTTCCCCATTTTTCTAAAAGATCCCCCAAAAATCCCCTCTTAGGTCATATTTATAGATTTCAGAGTTTCCATCGAGATAAGGGTGGAATCCAAATCAAATCCGTCTCTGAATTCATATTTAGATATAAAATCTTTAATTTCAAGTAATTGAATATAATTAGAATCGAAATTCTAGTTGAAATCTATAAGGAAACCCAATTTAGAAACTAAAATAACCTGCGTGCACGAGGCTGACATCCCTGTGTGAGGCTGATAGTCGCGCGCGGGGCTATTAGCCTCGCACGCGAGGCTATAGCACCGCTCGGGGCTCCTTGCCTCGCGCGGGGCAATGTAGCCTCTTTTGCGCGAGGCTAATAGCCTTGCGTGCACGAGGCTATTTTGCCCCGTATAGCTTTTTTACATCCTTCTCAATTTTTCCTGCCTACAGCGGCCTGCGGTGACCGACGACGCGACCTTGTGGTTCCAAGTTCCAGAGCTCAAGTTTAGTTGTAAAACTTTCAACTAAATTTTTATGGGCTTTCCTTCTTGTTTGCGTGGGTAGCGGGAGTGAGTTGCTTTAAATAGATCTAGAAGTTGAGGGTAGGTGTGCACGAGAAATTCATGGACTGCTACCTAACATTCAAATTAAGATGCAGTGCACTGGTGACTAATTGAGCATGTCAACTTCATTAGGGGATATAGAAAATGTTGATTACGATGTAGAGTGACAATGAGATGCAAAATTAATGAATAGATAAATGGCCAAGTACTTACTCTATTTTCAAAAAAATATTTCAAAAAAATATCTGTCTTTTTTCCATCTGCATCATTTTTTTCCCCACCAGTGCAGTATTTTTCTATGTCTCAGGTCACGTTCCTCTTCTTAGGCGGCTACCCCATTAATGAAAATGATCAAAATTTTACTATAAATAGGACTACTCTCAGTTGAGCTCCAAGAACGAATCTTCCCCACTTTGATCAGCTATCTAGCATATATCCATGGCGGCTTCTGGTCCTTGGGTTTTTCAGCACAAGAATCAAGCATTCTGGTTCTACCGCTTCCTTTCGATCATCTACGACTATCTCTTGTACCTCTGCGGCGGTGACTACGTGAGGGATGCGTCCATCGTGCCCGCTGACCTCTGCAGCCGAGATCTTAAGGTTGTGGATGTTGGTGGGGGGACGGGGTACACGACTTCGGGCATAGTAAAGTTTGTCGATGCAAAGAATGTTACAATATTGGACCAGTCGCCGCATCAGCTGGCCAAGGCGAAGATGAAGCCGCAGCTGAAGGATTGCACTTTTATCGAGGGTGATGCGGAGGATCTCCCATTCCCTACTGATTATGCCGATCGATATGTTTCTGCAGGAAGGTAACGCTAATTTCATAAACTTGTTGAACGCGCACGATATTCCTTTCCATGCAAGCTTACTATTTTTTTTATTTAAATATGATCACGAGTCTTACAGGAAATTGCCAATGCCTATGTTTCATTAAAATTTGTCATTTTCTCTTAGTTTCTCGGTCCTACCTACCTAACTTACCCAAGTATCAGAACTATGAAGCTGTGGCGAGAGTAGTGATGATATTAGCGACATAAATAAGCTCATGCAAACCTTAACTTTTCTTCACTTACTAAAGCTTTTCAAGATTGTCATACTGTGTAGCATTGAGTACTGGCCGTACTGGCCAGATCCGCAACGGGGCATAACTGAAGCTTACAGGGTTCTGAAGCCAGGAGGGATAGCGTGCATGATTGGTCCTGTGTACCCAACATATTGGCTGTCTAGGCTCATGGCCGACGTATGGATGCTCTTCCCTAGAGAAGACGAATACCTGGACTGGTTCAAAAATGCCGGATTTGAGGATTTTAAAATTTGTAAATAATTATAAGTTTGTCATTTATTTTTTTAACTAAATTACCTTTTATATTTCAAATTAAGAATTCTTAAAATTTAAAACTACGGCTCATCGTTTTCCTCGTCTGTTTTTTTTTTTTTAGAATCCTACAAAATATTTTTTAATAGAATTTAAATTTAAAAAAAATACATCACCCACAAAGTCTAGCTTTGACACGGCCACCCAGCGTCGAAGATCCATGCGGGCGAGAAAAGCGGTTGTGGCGGCAGCTTCTTTTGTACCTTCCTTCTCTCGCGGAATCCGAACCCGTTAGCTCTGTTTCTGACACAATGCCGGAGGAGGACGTGGCAATCTCGCTAATGATGCTCTCCCGCGACTTCTAGGCCCTTGTGACCAAGTCAGAGGAGCAGCAGCAGCAATCTGAACACCAATTCATCATAGAGGACGAGGATGAGATCGGAGTCGAAGCTTATCGAGCAAGCCATCGCCACCATCAACAACCCGTCACAAGTACTAGTGCAGCACGTGCAAGAAGGTGTTCCGATCGTAGCAAGCACTCGGGGGGGCACCGCGCCAGTCATAAGAAGACCAATGGGTGCGTGCTGCCGCCATCACCCTTTGCCGGGGCCCAACTCTAGATCCAATACGAAGGCAGTGACTTGTCGGAGGCCAATGGGGAGAGAGTCTTGCAGCAAGAGTGCCTTGTCTGCTTCCGAGTGTTCAGCTCAGGCCAAGTTCACAGTGGCCACAAAAGATCGCCATTTCATGAACAGCCCGGTCCTAACGTTTTAGAGGCCCGGGGCGAAATGAGAAAGGGACCCTAACAAGTCTTATTAAAATTTTAAATAAATATTTTCATTACCAAAATTAAAATTTAGTTTTTGTCATTACAAAAACTAATCATAATTCATAAAAAACAATTCTTTCGGGCATTCCTAAATGCAAAATCTTCAATAATAGTATCAAGATCAATACTGTCCAACATTTCCTTCTCAATACATAAAATCGCCAAACCATTCAATCTTTCTTGTGATATTGATGATCTCAAATAGGTTTTCAGTAATTTCAATTTTGAAAAACTTCTCTCTGCTGATGCAACAGTCACAGGTACTGTCAATAAGATTCGATAAGCAATGGAAACATTAGGATAACAATCTGCAATTTTGACATACTCAAGAATTTCAACTGATGACATTGACATATTTGGCAGAGTCATCTTCAATACTTTTAGTTCAGAAAAAAATCATCTAAATCCACATCCGACATATTGTTATGAGAAAAAGTATTGGCAAAATTTATACAACACTCTCTTAATTCATTAGTATCCAATGACTTCAACTTTTTTGAATCCAATAAGAATCCAAAAATATTTTCAAATATCTTTAATTGCTCAAATCTATTATTCAATAAAGAAATCGCCATATCAACAATGACCAAAAAATAATTGACTCTAAATGACTCCTCTTCTGATTACATTTTCTCTTCATTATCATTTTCATCAAATTGTCTTTTCCTAATAATGCGACGTCTCATTGGAAATGCAGGTTCTACATTCATCTCACATGCAATATTTTTAGTAGTATTTATACTAGATACAAACACTTCATTTCTATATTTTTCAAAAAATTCCATTACACCTTCTAATTGATTCATGGTAGCATTAATGCACATAGATTTAGATTGCAGCTTTAAAGAAGACCACGAGAGTGAACCCGGTCATGTCCCTAATTCGCTTCGCCTCAGGCTACACAGCGCTATTCTACTTTTGCTTTGTGGTGCCTATTTACTTGATGATCAAGGGCAAGATAGTTCTGCAGGGCATGGCCATATGATGTCCGTGGCTTTAGTATTTCAGTATGTTCCCCGATCGCGGTGCTGGCTTTGCGCTTTTTGCCTATGCTAGGGTCTCTACCTCCTATGGTTATTATTAGCGTTGCTTCTTAGTGACTCAATAAATCTAATACCTGTGCTTTTATCTTTATTGTACTTTAGGGGAAGTTTAATATCATAATGTACTCAAGGGATTGATTTGCGAACTTAATGGTTTTCATATGTTATGTGTGTAGCAATAATTTGTACCCATTATGTCCATTCTCTCTCTTCATCTCTCTCCTTTTACAATCAAAAAAATCCTCAGATATATGGTGGCTAACACTACACGTTTAGGTCTACCTAAAAAAAATTTCATTTTCAAAATTTTATTCTTAGGCAGAAGGATACTAGAATATAGATTAGTACAGTAAGATCCTAATAAAAAATAGCTGCAACATGATCGACTTACACTGCTATGTTGATTAGTAGGCTTAATAGATTTAAGATACAGATAATGGATATCTTGTAGGATCCACTGATAAAGATTTTAGTATATGAATGAATAGTTAGCTAGCAGAGGATGAATTTCAACTACTATCATAGTACTAGGAATAGAACTCAGAACACTGAAAACAAAAGATTAGGTGATTCTAACAAGTGACTACAATTGTTGGTGCTAGAAAGTAAATATGTACAATTAATCAAATAAACTCATGAAAATAAAAGGATTAACTATTGGATACAGTCAAACATATGGGATGGATGAGTAAAGTGGGTATTATGAATGTGTTCATCGCAAAATTCTTACTTTCTTCCATTGATTACAATGATTACAACAAAAGACGAACAATAGAAAAACAAATGAGAGGATTTATATTTTTATCGCTCTCTTTTACAATAAAAGTGGGTTCTAAAGTGACGATGTGATCTATTTAATAGAACCTATTGACGATCCGACATGAATATCTCTCTCTTTGAAGAATATGATGGCCGGCCCTAACTCTCCCTCTATTGATCTCAATGAATTCAAGGCTCTCGCACGTAACTTGAACTCTCCAAAAAATCTCCAAGGCTTCAAAACTCTCTCGCATAACTTGAATTGCCGAAAGGTCCCCAAGGCTTCAAGGCTGTCTCGCGTAACTTGAATTGCCAAAAGATTCCTAAAGTCTCCCTCAAAAAGGTTATTTATAAACTTTAGTTAGTTATGAGAGTTTTCATAGGGATAGGAATAGAAGGACTTTGTATTTATCAAGGATTCTATCAAATATTTGATTTTGATTTAAATATCTTGAATTTGAATTCTGATTGGACTCAATTCGGGTAATAGATAATCCCAAATCTCAATCACAATCAGTTTAGGATTCTGAAAATCTGCCCATGTGGAGTTAAATACTCTGGACGTGGAGCTAATGGACTTAGCTCCGCGTTTTACTCCAACGCAAAGTTAAGCTCTAACCGATACGAAGCTATGAACTTAGCTCCGCGTTCTGCAAACTACTTGCCATCTTTTCTTTCTTTCGAAATTTTTACCTCTAATAAGACCCTCTCCAAAATTTTCATAATTGCTTATGACTTGGCAAATTTTGAAATATTTTGTATCTTCAATTTAATGATTTGACGATTTATGTGAAGTTTAGGCCACCCTTTATCTTCGCGTTTAGACTAAAACACGCGAATCTAATAGCTTCATGTCCAACCGCCATAAATGCTCTGATTTTCATGCCGAATACCAAGAGGTGAGTTTTTCATTTAAATAGAATCTCTTCCCATTCTTCTCCACTCTTCCAAGAACTTCAAGAATCCAGAGACCCTTGCTTTTCTAGCATTTTCCAACGATCTTCTCTCCCATTTTTCTCCGATTCCCTTTGATCGATGGCGTCCAAGAAGAGCACCACCTTACGAGGCCAGTCCTCCTCGCTAGCCGGCATGAGCAGCGATGGCAGCAGTTGTGGCAATGGCCGCAGCGATGGCCCTGTTTACACCGCGCCAATTGGAGGTAAGATCTATTGGACCATTAAATGGCGATTTGGCTTAGTTTTTAACCGGCCAAACACTTTCTACACCGGTGAAATTATCGCCGTACTCCGATCTTGGTGACTTGGAGAAAAAGAGACCTCTGGTTTTCTTTTGCACGTAACTACTTCATTAGTTTCATGTTTGAATGCTAATAACGTGAAGTTATTCTCGTCTATTATGTTTGCTCTGCGAAGTTAGGGTTTAGCCTCACGTTTTGGCTCTAGCTTCGCGTATTTTTTCAGACCCGAAGTTAAATCTTTAGCTTCGCTTTTATTTTTATGCGAAGTTATTGATTTAGCTTCGCGCGAAGCTTTTTGTTAACTACACATTTCAACACTTAATGTCTTCCAACTGTTTTAACTCTTTTCTAACCTTAATTCTTTCTTTTGTAGTTGGCTATTCAGTGAATCCTTATCCGGTAGGTATCACTTTGGGTTCGCTAGAGGTACAGACCGAGCCACCCAATTTCGATTCACTACTGGGATCCCCATACACAAACCAGGTCTCCGGGAACATCGAGAAAACTTACTGAGGTACAGCCCTGCCACCACAAGAGAACTTATCACTAACGCTCCTTTCGAAGCCATGAATCGGGAAGCGCTGGAGAAGCCAGTCTTCCTATTTGATAATGCGGTGAAGAATTCAGTTGAAATTCTATTTGAAGAAGAAAGCAAGTGGCTTCACCAAACTGGAGACTTACTGATGTTTCAGCCAGATATGGAGCGAACCTTCCCTCTGGTACATCTTCAGAGGCTATCGGTCCATCATGAGCTAGACTGGGACATTACCCGAGAGCATGACAGGGTAGTTGTAGGAAAGTTTGGCGCGCACGGAGCTTATCAAGATGGCCCGAGTAGATGTATCACCGGCCTCCTTCTTAGCAGGATGACCAAGGAGCATCCAGTGGGGGAGATCCCAACTCGCGTGAAAACTTTCCTTGGTGAGTTCATAGCGAAGGGCGGACAATACCCAGCCCATGATTTCAGGATGCCTGGCTGGGTTCACTCCTTAGGCAACATGTGGTGGGCCCGTCTTGGGAAGTACATGCTGGGCTCTGATGGATAGATTATAAAGGAGATTGGCTTGTATCAAGCCATCTATAACGTCTTATATGGTTTGCCCCAAAGTTTCTACCATCTGTTTAGCCACCTCGAGATGTACAATTTTGAGACCGACACTTTCTTTACTCCAGTAGCGGAGCTGGGACTCACTCTCCACGAAATGTACAAGGTATCTGCACTATCGATGGGCGAAGTTCCCTATGAAGAGACATCCCAACTACCGAGGAGTTGAGTATTCTAAGGGCAAAGGACAAGCGCATTTACGAGACATACTGAAAAATAATGTGCCGCTACCGTATTTACGTTGGCTTGTCCGGGGTCAGAAACTAGGGGGTCAGTCACAAAAATGGGCCGAACATCTTTTAAAAACCTGAAGGAGAGCCTGCCCTGTATTTGTGCTCACATTTCTGTCGATATCTAAGAGATCAAACGACACATTGTAGAGATGGGGATCACATCGTACACGACGAAGTCGAATGAGGGAGGCTTCAACCCTAACACTGTCTTCAAAAGCTTTCATTACCAATCTCAATTCCCTGTGTCTGATAGGGGCTTAGTTGCCGGGTTTCTAATGCTTTAGCTGAAGAGATGCGTCGTTCCATCGCTTCCCAAGGATGCTATTGCCATGAACATGGTCTACCCAGCAGTACTTCTTGCTTATGGATGACCACTCGGACTTCTTCCTACTATAGTGAGCAATCTTCAAAGTGGGCTATGGGTCCTCTGTAATAGTTTCATTTCCGAAGGCAAGGCGATAGGAAAAGCAGTTAAGGGGAAGCAGCAAAAAAACCTGCAAAGGTGAAGACACGAAACCCGAGGGTGGAGATGCCCTATACATACTTGATGGCTTGGCTTGTCATGCACTGCCCCTTCTTGATGAGCGCTGTAGACTATTGTCCAAGTCATTCTTTGTCGGGATGTACGAATGCTCCACTTGGAAGAGCTATTATATGTCGGTGATCTGTAAAACACTCCATCATCATCAAAATTACGAGATCAACCATTGCTTTCTTGACTTCCTAAATGGTGAGTACAGGTCAAGATTTAAGGACGTCTTGGGATCAGACAACTTCTCCACCTTATCTTCATGGGCTTTTTGGTGGTTGTTAAATATCCGCCCTAAACATCTAGTGTATCGACAGGACAACATGTGCTACATAGAGCCATACACTCCAAGTCGTTTTGCTCGTCAGTTCGGATATACACAGCTGAACGTGGGAAATCCAAATAAAAAGCTAACATATCAGGGAAATCTTTATGAAGGCGCTCGAGGCTGATTCCATTTCGTGATCGGGGGAACTGGTGTCGAGTTTGCTTTGTCATAGAAGTCTCTAGTCCTCTGCATGGCGCTCAGCTTCTATACCTAGTACAGTGTTGCCAATGCCACAGTGCCGAACTTCTCTGTCAACCATAGCTGTTGTAAGGAGATTCAGGCCTTCTATTCTTGGCGAAAGGGAGCCAAGCGAGTCCGTGCGAAGGGAATGGACAAATTTCTAGATGTTGAGGCCAAACCCTCCGATGGCGACGATTCTGATAATGATGATACTGGTGGTGATGATAACACTGGCGCCGGAGACGCTACCCCAGTCGCCAGAGGTGATAATACTCATGTCCGAAGTCCATCTCCTAAGCTCGTTGGACATTAAGAGGCAAGCCAACTTGTAAGAAGAAGAAATCAGCCGAACGGATTCTGCCAACAATGGTGATTCCTGAAGAAATGGCGGTCCGATTTGAAACTGACCTTCTTGCTTCAACTCTACCCACAACACTAGCTAAAGAAGATGTTCTAGTAGAACCCCCAAATGCTGCTGGTGCTCCAGAGGATCTGCCCATTCTAGGTTCTCCAAAGCGTACGACAATGCAACCCCTAAGTAGCGAAAATGGGTGCTTTATTGGAGACCAACACCGCTCCTCCATCCAGCCCAACCACAGAGCTGGTTTCTGCTGGTATGATTTATGCTATCCGCTTTCATATCTATTTTTCTTACATTTATTTCGTGAAGTTTGACATATGTTGATTCTTCTTGCGGTCCAGGTAGTCGTCTTCATTCGCCAATGCATTCCACTACTAGGGCATAATCAGAGGAGCAAGTGGACTATTCCAGTACTAGTGGATCAGTGGGCAAGTTGGTAGCTCTGCAGAGGAGTTTGACATTGGCTACTTCACGCCTATTTCCGGTTCTGCTAAAGTTACGATTCCTCCTGCAGACGAACTAGGGAGCGACGATAGGACGTAATCCCTAGCTGCTGAATCACAAGATGTGCCCAATGTTCTAGAGTTTAGCTTACCATTTCCTACACCGGCTGTTTGCTCTGAAGATAGCTTTCCGGTCGTCGTTGGCATGCCATCAACCTCTCAGCCTACTATAGCAATACCTTCGATGATCGTGGCCGCTATTGTCTCAACTGCTCCCCCACATACATCGGTCATTTTACCAATTGGAGAAGAAGATACTTTGAATTTTTTATTTGAGGCCACATGCATCGCTGGAGAAGCTTTAGGTGATGGCACTCCTTCGGAATATACTCCTGCTGGCCATGTTGATCAATTAATAATGGGTGTAGGTGAGACATCTCCACAGATCCCGAGTTCTGTTAGTCCTTGCTTCAATTACTGGCCCCACACATAATAAGCTTGGTACAAGAACGGGCTTTTTCTTCGTCAATCGCTGTGGAAGCTACACCTCCACCAACAACTTTTTACTCAGTATTGCTTGCTTTTGATTTGGACACTGTCGATCCACTTGAAAAAATTTTCAATCACAGTGTCAATGATTCATGCGGCTGCTGAGGAGATGCATTGGCATGATCTTGGATGGGAGAGACTTCCTCGAACTCGGACATCTGATTTGGATCAGCTATTTGGACAACATCGAGAGAATTGGAGGTCATGAACGAGCAGCCATTATCGAGCCTGCCTAGAGGCCTTAGAAGAGCAAGTACAGATGTTAAACACTCTCTACCAAGCGAATGTGGAAGTAATTACTAAAATCGAGGTGGCGCGACTTCGAGTGGACTTAATGGCTCGCTAAGAAGAACTAAGGTGCCAAGAGGAGAACTGGTCTTGGGAGTTAGCCAAACTTTGAGCCAGTCAAGAGACAGTGCTGAGGGGGTTGGAGAAGGCCAATTTCGAAATTGAAAGGAGCTAGACAGCGAACTTCAGAGCTCGAAAATTTATTACCAAGGCCTAGGCCATCTTAGAGGCCAATCAAGCCAAGTTGGAGGAGTCATCAAAGAGGAGGGAGGAGTTGGTCTTGCAGCAACGACAACTCAACCAAGAAGGCATAGTGAGGAGTCGGGCAATTGAAGAAGCTCGTCAACGGTTGACCCAACAACTTGCTATTAATGATGATGATTTGCGTTGCCGGGAACTACACTTCGTGGAAGAGACGTGTCGTCAGGTCCTTGATCAAACAGAGAATAAGTTGAAACTCCTAGGAGAATTTTGACCTCCCTATATCTTTTGCCTTTTTGCTTTTTGTTGTAATAAACGAAGAAATTCAAATTTGTTTGAACTCTTTGGCTTTTCATTGCTTTGTCTTCATTCTTACAATTACGAATAAAGAAAATTATTTGATTCTTCTCTCCTTTAATTCCAATATTATTTCGAGCAATAAGTGATGATGCGTTCGGTTTGGAATTTTGGCGAAGGCAGTTCAAGGCTCTCTCGTGTAACTTAAACTGTACATGCTAAGATGATCGGGTCAGGATCATCGATTTCGACAGAGGCGCCAATTGCACATGCCTGTAATTTGGTGGAGGTGCTTAATTGCATATGCCAAGATGATCAGGTTAGGATCATCGCTCTTCGACAGCGGCGCCCAATAGCACATGCCTGATGACTTGGTTGGGATAGTTCAAGTGCTCTCGCGCATATCTTGAACTTACTGTCAGAGCTAAGAGATTAACATGACAGAGTTATTACATTAAAATAACATAGATGATAATAATCCAAATCTTACTGTCAGAGATAAGAGCTTAATATGACAGAGTTTATTGTATTAAAATAACATGGATGATAATAATCTAAATATTGTTGTTAGAGGTAAGAGCTTAATATGACAGGTTTTTTTTCTACATATAGTATTTCTTTAGAAATTTGCCATTAATAGGCATCCTCATCCTATCTGCTTGAATATACAGTCTCCACCATAAATGGTCCTTCCCATTTAGGTTCGAACTTGCCCTTGATTTTGTGAGTCATGATCATTGGCCTCTTGACGGTTGAACCAAATCCCCTTATTTGAAGGTCCTTTACTTGATCTTCTTGTTGAACGTCCATGAGACTCGTGCTTGGTACAACTCAATTTGTTGTTGGGCGGGCAAAAATGCCTCACTTCCGTATACCAGGAAAAAAGTGTAGCTTTAGTAGGAGTACGGACTGTGGTGCAATAAATCTACAAACACTCTCCTAACTTCTTATCCCAGTCTCGTCGATTGGAAGAGACAAATTTTTAAAGAAGCTTAATAATCATTTTATTGAAGGCTTCAACTAGGCTGTTAGCTGCTGGGTTGTATGGTGTTGACTCAATATCTTTGATTCTGAATTTATCATAGAATTGTGAAAACCCCTGACTGATAAACTGTGGCCTATTATTATGAATAACTCTTCGAGGGACACCAAGTGATAGGTCACATGATGTTTGATAAATTTGATCATGTCAGTTTTTACCTCCCTCATGGGTACAGTTTCGACTCATTTTGAAAAAAAATCGGTTATTGCAAGTATAAACCAATATTCTCTAGACGATGGTGGAGTGATTGGCCCCACTATATCCATTCCCCATGCTTCGAAGGGCCAGCTGGCAACAGTAGCGTGCAAGTATTCAGGAGGTTGATGTATGAAGTTGGCGTGCACTTGGCGTGCATGGCAACGCTTTGCATATGCCATCACATCGGTAATCATTTTGGGCCAATAATACCCCAGCCTTCTTATGCGATCTCCGAGTTTCAGACTAGGTTGGTGAGTCCTGCATGTCCCATTGTGCGTTTCTTTAAGCACCTCACTGGCCTCCTCTTTTGAAATGCATCGTAGTAAGAGACTGTCGCGTGACTTTCTATACAAAGTCTGAAGTGCAACATCATAATAGAACTTTTGAACCTTCTTCTTGATCGAAGCGACTTCTTTAGGATTTTCTGGAAGTATTCCACACAAGGCATAATCCACGAATGGAAATCGCTAGTCTCGTGGTTCGAGAGTTATACCTACTTGACATACTTCTTTAACTTGTAGGACCATATCAGGATGGAGAAGTTCTTTGCTTCTAATGGTGACACTTTTAGTGGAAACTATTGGAAGCGCCAATGTTGCTGCTAGGCTGCAAGGACATCCGCATAGATGTTCTCATGTCGAGGTATATGGTCGATGTAGAACTGATCAAAATAATTTGCTAATTCAATGTCCAATTGATGATAAGGGATGAGGGCTTCATGTCTGACTTCGTACTTGCCTGTCATTTGATTGACGAAAAGTTTTAGAGTCTCCATATGTCTCTAAATAGCTCATCCCTAGCTGCAACGCTATTTTTAGACCGATAATGAGCGCATTGTACTCTGCCACGTTATTTGTACATGGCTCTGTGAGTGAGTATCCGTTGGGGATTACATGCTTGCATGGTGATATATGTACCACCCCCACTCCCATGGCGGACTTGCGGCTCTATCAAATAACAACTACCATGGTTGTTTCTTACTAACTGTATTGACCTCTACTGAATAGTCCGAAATATCCTCCAGTAACCTAGAGTTTTTCGACACTAGATGCTCTGCGAGAAAGTTGGTAATTACCTGTCCTTTCATTACTTTTTGAGATACAAAGTGGATATCGTATAGGGATAGTAACAATGCCCATTTTGCTAATCTGCCATTTAAGGAGCCCGGTTTAGTCATTAGGATCTTCAGTGGATATGACGTGAATTGTCTGTTCGGAGAGGTAGTGACGCATCTTTTGGATAGCAAACACTAGAGCTAGACATTCCTTTTCGATCGGGGTATACCGATGTTCCGCCCCTATCAATGACCGGCTCAAGTAATAAAGAGTGTGTTCATAGCCGTGCTCATTATGTTGAGCAAGCAGTGCACCTAACGTGTAATCTATAACCCTCACATATACGAGAAATGGTCTTCCTGGTATGGGGGCCATGAGAACAACAGGTTTTGTAAGATATTCTTTGAGGTCATCAAGCGCTTGCTGGCATGACTCGTCCTATATAAACGAAACCCCCTTCTAAAAAATGGCTGATATCGCCCTGATAAGTTAGAGATGAAGTGATAGATGTAGGCTGATTTTCCTTGTAATCCCCTTAGTTTCTTGAGATTTTGGGGTGGCGACATTTCTTTGATTGCTTTCTCTTTATCGAGATCAAGGAAAATCCCTTTTGAGATAACCACGAATCCAAAGAACTTAACACTGGATACTCCCAAAAAAGATTTGACAGGGTTCATCTTTAGGTGATATCTTCGCATGAGATTGAAGACCGTTCTTAAGTACTGAAGATGATCCTCTTTATTCTTGATTTTGATAGCAAGATCATCCACGTAACACTCCACGATTTTGCGTAGGTGTTCTTTAAATATAACGCTCATTGCATGCTGATAAGTAGCTCCGACATTCTTAAGTCTGAAGGGCATTACCGTATAATAGTATACCTCCAGTGGTGTTCTGAAAGTCGTGTGCTTCTCATTATCTAGGTGCATCTTGATCTGGTTGTAGCCAGAGAAGCCATTCATAAAGGACATTCTCTCATAGCCACATGTATTATCGATCAGTATATTAGTGACCGGCAAAGGGAACTCGTCCTTGGGATATATGGCATTTAAATATCAGAAATCAATGCATATCTGGATCTTGCCATTTTTTTTGCAAACTGGAACTATATTTGCCACCCAATCAGGATGTTGTTCTTTTCTAACAAATCCATAAGTTATCAACTTGTTAACTTCAGCTCCTATGGATTCCATTAACTCCAGTCGGAAGCGTCTTTGTTTATGTTTGACCGACTTGGTGTCCTCTTTGATATTCAAGCCATGCATAGCGACCTAGGGGTCTAGCCTGGACATATCTTTATAACTCCATGCGAACACATCTATATATTCCCTAATGAGAGCTATAAACTTTTCTTTTTCTGCGGGAGTTAGTGCTTTGCTTATAAAAATGGGTTTTAGATCCTCCTCAGTCCCCATGTTAACTTGTGTTACCTTATCTTCTATGGGTGGGTCACGTTGTTCAAAATAGACATTCCAAAGGGTATTTATATGTTTAGTCCAGGACTCATCTTGAATATCAATTGGTTCTTCATCGCTTATAGGTGTGGCAGAAACCATATTTGCTGCTAAAGACTGGAATAGAGCACCGGTACTCTAATCCAAATCTTGGTCTGGCGGACTAACCTCACTGTCAGTTGAAGTCGTCCTTTTGAGTTTGTTCGGTGATGTGGAAGGAGTGGATACGTATCCTAACCCGAAAAAATAGTTAGGGCTTTTACCCTTTGGCCTAAAGGAGGGCAAGAGATTTCACCGTCCCTTTCTAAAATTTAATCCCGGTTTCTGTGCTAAGTTATAACCCGTCATTTTCATCATTTGTTAGGATTTTTGTTCATAATGGTGGAATTGGGGTGATATTTGCTTCTCACTCCCACTACTTTGTTTTTGAGTAGGTGGCGTTACTTTGCCGAACACAATAGGCTTATGATGCGTTTGACAAGAAGGTATTTTGAAGACAATATTTTGGTCACTAATTATTTTGGACCAAGAAAGGAGGGATGATATGATCGGTATATGATATGCTGCCAAAACTTCAAGTTCGAACAAACCATCCGCCTCTGTAGTAGTGCCAAAGGGTTCCGAATCAGTAGCAACAACCGGCTCATAAACTAACTTTATATCTTCATTAATAAACAATTCGTCTTCATCACTAGTAGTATCGGTTACATTAACTTCGTTGATATCTATATTGGGATTTATTTTATAATCTCCACCGTTTTCTTCTGAAAATTCGCGTTCAGTATCTACTTCATTGCAGCTGTCATAGAGTTCTTCATACTCTCCATGGATCTAATGGGTGGCTTTGTATAGCATGGCGTCAGTAAAATAGTTTACTAACCCTTCGAAAGGTTGTTTATCTACTATTAAAGTCCAGACTTCTCCTTACTCATTGCAATATTTCATGCATTGGTGGAGAGTCGACAAGACTATCATGTAGGTGTGAATCCATAGCCGTCCCAATAGAATATTATATGACGTGTCTGCGTTGATGACATAACACGTGCCTCTGTTTTCAAGTCTCTGATCTAGCATCGGAGTCTAATCTTGCTGAGGGGACAACTATCATTGGCGTTAAACCCGAATATCTTAGTGTTCGTTGGTGTGAGACGATGCAGCGAGATTACCAATAATTGCATCAGTCTCCTTGGGATGATGCTCAGTGCAAACACAGGATCAATTTATATGCGGTCCAATTTGGTGGATTCAATATATCCAGTATAATATAAAGGTCTATTATGTTTTGTGTTTCTCACCTGCATGTCTTCTGGCGAGAAGGTTATCTACGAAATTTGCCTCCTCACTTGGTAACAGTGAGGGCAAGAATCCCTTTCTTCGTTGGATGGTTCAACAATTTGTGCCAGAAAAGATTCGGAGTCTGCTAAACCCTCTCTCAGTGCTTCTCAAGTTGAATTGGACAATCATAACAGCTTGTAAAGTGTGACACGAGCAGGGATATTAGCCAACTGAGCTATGATGTCGAATTGGAATGGGGGCATCTTTTGTTTCATCATTCTTCTTTGCACCTTTCTGAAAACAAAGTCTCTTCTGTTTTGCAAGCTCTCCGTATACTTCCTAACTAGGGCGTACCTTTGAATAATATATAATATAAGCCTTGCCGAATCTAGTACCAGATGGACCTGTCTTGTCCTGATGAGTGGCAATAGGTACGATCTCCACTTCTGAATCTGTTAGTGCATTGGCAATTATGTATTCTTTTTTAAGATTTACAGAGATAGTATTACTAGTCTGCCTCCTTCTTTGCATGCTGGACGAGATCCACTGCTTACCTTGCAGAAGATATGGGTGAACCCACATAACCTTCCCCCTTTTTTGTGGTTACCGGAGTAAGTCCTTTCTATGCCATCTTATAGGGATCATGATTTACTATTTCTAATTTTCCTGTTACTACTGGCATTCCTCTATGGGGAAGTCATTGGTTCCTACCATCAAAGTTGTTATATTTGTGGAAACTTTCTTCTGTTCCTCTTCAAGTGTGAGAACCTCGGCTTCTATTAACGCCTGGATCCGGTTCTTGCGAGGATAGCAATCTTTAGTCGGATGCCCGATATTCTGATGATATAGGCAATAGTTATGGTCATTGGTTTTTCCAGCATCTTCCAATTTGCAATTCTTTGGAAGTTTTAGCATGACCTTTTTGAGGAGGAGATGAAATAGAGTACATGTCAGCTCCGTCTTGAATGTATAAGTTCTATCTTATCGGGGCCTGTTCTGACCTGCACCTCTCGAATTTTGAGGTTTTGGTTTTGCTGGATTTGTTAGTTTTTGAGTAGCATCTGATACCATCACAGCCTTTCCTTTATTCTTATGATTATTTGGATATGGCCTGTTATTTATAGAGTTTCTCATGCTATTAGATTCCTCAATCCGGTAAATTATATCTTTCGCCTACTCTCCCTGTTTTGGCAAGTCCTTACAAGTTTTGGACTCCACAGCTTCCATTTTTATCAACATGCCAGTCCTGAAATTATTTTTACAAGTCTCCACAAGTGTTTTCTAGGTCATACCATGTCGGCATTGTATGGATTTTTCCCTAAACCATTCTATAAAACTTTTGACCGTTTCTTCTTCTTCTTCCTATTTCATTGCAAGAAGAGAATGAATCGATATTTCGGTATCATCCTTAAAGAAACATGCCAGGAAACTATTTCTCCACATCATACCAAGTATTAATGGTTCCCGGGAGAAACTGCATGAACTATGTAAAGACAGGCCCTCACAGGGTACTCACGAATACTTTGGTCATTATGAGATTATTTTCTATTAGATGACTTGCCTGCGACAAGAAATAATATATATGCTGGCTCGGGAACCCCTTCCCATCATACAATTCTAATTTGAGAGGTTTGTATATTTCAGGAAAAGGGGCGAAGTCTCACTCAAGCGGGTATGGTTTTGAAACCCCTGATTCCTTTAGCTCCTTTTTTTGTAGCAATGTATCAAGTTGCCTCTGCAGTTTCTCCATCTTCTCTTCATGAGGATCAAGGAAGGAAAATTTATCATCTTCTTCATGCACTGAGTAAGCTTTTTCTTCTTTATTTTCTTTCTCTCATTTGTCTTAGGTGATGGTTCCGAGGAGGAGTGTTAGCCTTATGTTCGATTATCTTCTAAGTATTCTCGACCACTTTCAAAAGTATTGTCTTGAGGTCATCAATAGTTTTTTGTTGGTTTTGAATAATTTGCTCTTGGGCTTCAAATCTCTTATCGATGTCATCAGACCTGTCCACCGCGTGCGACACCAATTTTCTTGGTCGAGAAGAAGCATAAGACTGTGGGAAGGCTATAGCTGAATTATCGCTATCATCATTGTAGGAACCTTTTTCAAGTTTTTATAATTTTGAGGAGCGACAACACCTGATTTGTTCGTCATCTGCATCCAACTCATTTCCTTCCTACATGGCCTTTTTGCCTTTACCAACCATATTTGAGGTTACCGCCTTCAATTCTTTTTCTTTGACTCTATATCTCAGATTATTCTCTCTTTTTAGGAGTATTTTAATAAGACTCAGTTATTTTATCAAATACAGACACTCTTTTCTTACTACAACAACAATTATTTAATACAACTGATATTAATTGCTCACAATGGCATGTCGAGTGCAGATGAGTTTGAGTCGTTTTTCTTTTATTTGTCAAGTATTCTCTGAGATCAAGAACTTTAGAAGATGGAGAATCTTTAGTTATGTTTAGGACGTGGGGCCCAGTTGACTGTCAGAGAAGTCCATGTACCTACTGAAATTTTTCAGTACTGATGGCGTTGAACTGCTAGTCTGTCAGATGTTCAACATTTTATTTATCAGCCTTGATTCTGTATACTAGCTGTTTTACGCAAAGTTTGGAGTTAGCTCCAAACTTTTAGAGCACTCACGCGAGGCTAGGCTATAGCTTTGCGTTTTACGCTAGCCTCGCATTTTATACTGGCTTGGTATTTCTGAAAAAATTTAACTTCTGTTGGTTATTTAGCCTCAAGTGGGGGAATATCCTCGCACGTTGACATAACCCCGTGATTTACGCAATAATTCTTGGTTTCGCATTTAACACTAAGCTCAAGTTTTTGTCTAAGTTTAATAGCCTTGCGTGGAGAATTTTCATCGCACGCTGGCTTATTTTCAATTACTTCGCGATTAACATGAACTTTGACACTCTTGCAAGT
This sequence comes from Dracaena cambodiana, assembly GCA_036321105.1. Classification (NCBI taxonomy): domain Eukaryota; kingdom Viridiplantae; phylum Streptophyta; class Magnoliopsida; order Asparagales; family Asparagaceae; genus Dracaena; species Dracaena cambodiana. The sequence continues at coordinate 14,914,154 of JAYEPQ010000011.1, read as the reverse complement.
TTTATATTCAAGTTTAGTAGTCTCTCGTGGAGAGATTTCTTCACATGCTGGCTTGCTTATGATATTAACCTCGCATTGTATGCGAGTATTATTAATTTTTCAGGTTTCATGTCCAGAATCTGTAACCTCGCCTGGAGAGACTTCTTCACACTCTGGCTTACAGTCAACTTCGTATTTTACGTGATTTTCACTGGTCTTACGATTAATGTAAGTCAATTCGCAAGGTATAGCCTCGCGTTCTCGATGATTCCGATTACGGAGTTGTGTTCTGCTAAAGCCAGATTCTTGGCTCTCTTTGGTAGTAGGAACAGAATCCTCGCTTAGGGTTTTCCGCTCAAACAAAGGCTCTGTAGCCGCAGACTCAAATGACCTCTGATTAATGGAGAATTCCTTATTACCCAATTTACTGGTTTTAGAGATCACGCAATGATAGCGCTGTGTTTTAGTCAGATTGCCTGATCCAGAGGAGAATAATCTTCATACATTTGCTTGTCGATCTCAACGATGAGCATATCCACGGCCGATCCAATTTTCTTCACGTCGGATTGCACCACGATCTCTTGTTCAATAAAAGAGACGTTTCCCACTATGGTCGCCAGTTTGTTCATTGCAAAATTCTTTCTTTCTTCTATTAATTACAATGATTACAATGAAAGAGGAACAATAGAAAAATAAACGAGAGGATTTATATTTTTATCATTCTCTTTTACAATAAAAGTGGGTTCTGAAATGGCAATGAGACCTATCTAGTAGAACCTGTTGACGATCCGATGTGAATATCTCTCTCTTTGAAGAAGATGATGACCGACCTTAACTCATCCTCTGTTGATCTTAATGAATTCAAGGCTTTTGCCTGTA